>QFEY01000868.1:0-50718 GCA_003316435.1 Russula virescens | reverse complement strand
CATCAATAACTCAGATCCGCACTTTGCTAGAGCGCTTCGCCGACGGGAAGAGCATGGATATCATCATTGACCCTATAAATCAGCTCATTGATGATGCCAAGCAGGACGAAGAATTTCGTCAATGGTTCCATTCAGTCGACGCATATGCGCACAAGGTATTGTTGGAGCAGGGTTACGTCCTTGAGCCGCTATGCAGCTCCGAAGGTCGCGAAGTCCGCGAGTCAGGCCGCCGCTTCTATGACGAAAAGTACAAGGCACATTTCGACAATCTTTTCAATTCCATTGGTACCTGGTTCAGCGCCATGGGCGAAGATCAACTCAACAAACGTTTTAGCGACGATTGGGCACGTCTCACCCGCGATCTACTCTTCGATAACAAGGGCAGTCTCAAGCTTAAGCCGGACCTCTGGATGGATATTCGAAAGGTTATCCTGTCCTCGATTGTTGATCGTGTACGCAGGTTTGACTTCAAGTCGATATTGGTCAGCAACTGATCTATGTCCAGGTTGGACATATTCCCATTCCTTGTATAGAGTACACAGATGGCTCCTTGGACCTTGTAATCGAAAACCTCACACTTCAGGGTCGCAATTTGTTCCCGAACATCGTATCCATCGAGACACACAACTTCATGAAATTTTCGCCTTACAATACGATCAACGATGTTAGCCATCACGAGTTTACGCTAACGTTCGGGCATGTTCAAGCGGATATGCGCGATGTTGCCTTCTGCTTTCGCAGGAAAAGTGGCATTCCGAAGTTGACCGATTCGGGATTAGCTGATGTACTGCTTGGCGAGCAGGGGCTTACTGTTCGTATCCCGTCTCCCGCGCTATCCCCGCTGATGCCGTTGCAGGCCACCATTCATCTCGTCTCTGCGGATAATGACAAGTCCTCTGTCTTCAAGGTGAAGAACGTCCGCGTGAAAGCGGACTCGCTCAAGTTTTCAATTCGTGACTCGAAACACGACATCCTTTATAAGACCCTCCGTCCGTTAGCGACAGCCCTAGTTAAGAAACAAATTCAAAAGGCGGTCGCAGACGCCATCACGACCGGCATGGAGTATGTCGATGGCCAACTCGTCGCAGTAAGGGATCGCGTGAAAGAGGCGCGTACTTCCCCCGAGATCTCGAGAACAGATGTATTGCGTTCTGCGTTCCGCGGTAAGGAGGGTGGTGAGGAATCTGTCGGCACAAGAAGCACGGAGCGAAGGAGTCGATTCAAGGTTGTTGCGAAGCGTGACTCTGCTATTCTAGTCAAACACGGTCACCCGTCGGGTTGGGCGACTAAAGTCCAAGAACGTACTGAAGCGGCCGCAAGCGGTGAAAGCTGGCACTCTGATGCGTGTGTATTGTCCCTGTCTTTTGCGATGCCGACAATTAACAGTGTTAACACAGATTTACGATTGCTTGAGACCTCTCCTTGTCTTGAGGATTTTTGTATAGTTAATGGGCAGGGCAATAGAGCTAGTTCGAGGCGTGTGCGAGATGGTCGGTCTGTAGTAGATGACACAATGAAGTACTCTGTAACAGCACATGCAAACGGGACGAGAACTGATGTGTATTCACCCATAGTAGATGGCACTACTACAGTAAGCTATCAGTAAAGGGAATATGAGTATAAAATAGATGCCTCACCTCAGTAACAGCACATATAAATGTCACAAGAACTGAGAGTGTTACCACCAAGACTTGGAGGCAACAAAGGACTCGAGGGTAGAGATAGCTGAAGCCAAATGTGCCTCAGAGGGCCTTTGAGCAGTGAGTTGCACATCTTAGAGTACTTTAGGAGGCCCCACTATGAGATGATATCACAGACAGACTTTGGTACACTTCTGCTATCTTGGCCTATGTGAAAATTTTACTGTGTTATTTGCACAAAGATCAACTGATTGCACCATTTGTAAAAAATATAACCTGATGTTAAGTGCCAATTATCAGTCTGATCTCCTTATATTGGTATCAGAGTAGCTATACAGGCTATCACCATTCTTATCATTATAGCACAAGTACTTGTCCACAGCTCCTGATAGATAAGATAGGACATATTTAATAAGGCATAGATATTAAGCCAAAGGGTTTGTCACATATTGCACTGAACACAATACCATAAAGAAAATGCCTGGCCATATACCAATTTATATATACAGGTAGAGTAGACTACCAATTTAAATTCTCTTTTTTTCTGCAAACCAGTGCTGTCTTTTCTCCAAATCTAATAAAGGCCAATGTTAGTACAGATAGTTTCAACATTAATATAATAATTTATTATACCATGAGCCCACATTGCAGCTCCAACTTGATTTGAAATTGAAAACAGTAAGCCAATAAAGGGCAGTCTTTCTAAAAGTGCAGCAGTAAAGCCAAATACTAATATAGCAATTTATTAGCAAAACAATAGTTTAGATATATAATACTTACACTGGTAGTCCCACTGATGCTCTGCAATAAACACTGCTATTTGCTCTCTTGTCATTTGCTTCAAGTCAAAGTACTATATAAATGCTTAGTTAGAGGCATTAAAATAATATATAAAGTATAAGGGAACAACAGGCTTATGGAGATATCGTCCAGTGTCAAGTGCTTTAAAGGCTGCTGAAATAATCAACCCAGCCACTGGGATAATATGTAGTGATATCAGTAATGCTATAGAACAGAAGTATATATCAGATCACATCTTTAAATGTTACTTGCAAACCTACTATGCTTAATTGCAAACCTAAGTATCTTGCCCTTTACCTCCACCAGTCCCGCCCACTGGTCAACATTAACCTTTGGTGGCAGATCCCATTCTTCAACATATGGTTGCCAGAATGCAGGCCCTTTACCACGAGATGCAATGGTCAGGTCCCATATACGCTTGCGGGCAATATGAAGGTTGCGCAACAGGAAGAAGTTGAAGATGACGGAAAGTTGCGAAGACAAGATTATAAGCGTAACCCCTGGAAAGAACATACATGTAATTAGTAATGGGGATAAATTCCATGTTCAAAATTAACAAGAAACAAACATGTCGGGATGTCGAATGGTGGCCGAAATCCTAGAATGGCGTCGTTTGAGTGGCTAATAACCTTTGGGGAGCTGAGAGATGCAGTGGCAGTGGTGCTGATGAGGGTACGCAAGGATCACAACAAATAGCCTCACGTACTTTACCCAGAATGTTCTGATAAGTCCACGCTGAATCGAAAAGGTCAGGAATGACTATGGCGTATATGGTAAGGTTAGCACTTTGACTCGCTACCAAAACCCAAAGGGCTATCACATACCCAGACGCTACCAACAGCAGCACCCTTCAAGAAACCACTTCGGCACAGATGCCAGACAGGAAGAAAGAGAGACTTGTCCGAGACAAGGCGGTAAACACCTACGACGACATATGATGGGGGAAAGCCAAGCCTCAGGGACGCATTTTGCAACGACACAGGTACATTCACGTCCCCCGGAGGACCTAAGCCCTTGGATGGACCACCAATGTCTTTCATACCAAGTATGGACTGTGACACGATAACTGAATGTAAGGGGTGTCGTTTGATGCTGGCAAATGGGCTCCAGGAAAGAATTGGATTGACTCCGGTGAGCGCTGTGTGACCACGGAGGACGAACTTCGTTTCTGGAGAGTTCTCTATTCCAGAATTATGAGCCTGTGGTTTGTGTGATAATGGAACGTGTCCAGGGCCCGGGATTGGTTGGGATGGTACGATCTCAATGGTCAACAACTTGAAGCTAGCGCAAGTGTTGGTACGCCTAATAGGCGCCCGGACCGCAGCACAAGGTCTCCTGATTCTGATCTGGTTCTCACCACCGTCATGTCTACCGAACAGAACCCAACAACAATTGACGCAAAATTATTAGAAGCCGCCGCAGACATTAGCGTGTTTGATATTCATGGAAACCAAGTCCGCTTTGGCGACATATTTGCTGAGCAGAAGACTATCGTTGTATTCATTCGTGCGCCCACACCCCCGAATATGCCTACATATTTGTATCTGATAGCTCGGCTCCTCTGAAGGGCATTTCTTTTGTGGGGTAAGACCTGGTGGCATTCTTTACGATTGCATCTCTAACCGCCTGCCATTGTGGGATAAACATAGAACTGTATGGTGCGTGCTCGTTTGTTACCATATGCTGGCAGTCACAACACCCTCACACATACCACAGCAATACGTCTCCCAGCTTACCACTGTTCGAGACGATGCCCTCAAGGAAGCATCTACCCGGGTGGCCCTGGTGGGTTGCGGAGACTGGAAGCTAATTGAGAATTACAAGAGTACGTCAGACCTTTAATTAGTTTCACCTGGTACATACTAGCTCTGCACAGAGGACTGCGGATTCAAAGGGGAAATCTATGCCAACCCAGACAGGAAGCTTTACGGCATTCTTGGCATGATTTCCAACCTTCAGGTGACACCCAAGGGCGAAGAGAAACGGAGTTACCTTAAGCGCGGTCTCCTCAGTACGACCTTGAGGAGCATTTGGGTGCGCCGTCCGTTGTTTACGCACCTTCACATCTCTGAGCCCTTGCCACATTTCGTAGCGCGGCCCTTTAGGGAGTCCGTCTCATATCGGAAAACAAGGAAACATCTCGCAGCTTGGTGGAGACTTTATTTTTGGGCCTGGCACGCTTTTTTTGTCGCCTACGTACAAAAATGACGCTAAACATGATCCAATATTAGGTGTAACATGTTCATATCTGTCTCAAATGAGGCACACAGAGGACCGTACGTCTTCACCAAACTACAAGATTTCCTCTCTCATCCATAATCGCAGATGTTGAAGTTGCGGAGCTCATGGAAGTTGCTGGCGTTGCCTATCCCTAAAGGTCCGCATTTCAGCTTTTACAGCTTTGAACGTCCTGGCAGCGTTCCGTATCAAATCATTGTTATAATGTATATATCACGCTCCTTATTAACATCGAATTCTGTCGATCCCAGACTGTCATAACCACAGCAGGCATTCTTGCTCTCAATCGGTGTGAGGGCTTTGATTGAAAAGTCAGCATAAGAATTATGAGGTTAGGCGGCCATGATGGGTGGAAGGTGTACCAGCCTTGTATGATACTAGTTACAGAAGGACAACACGAAAACTCTTGAAATTGGATCTGAATCTGGCATAGGTGGTCGTAGCGAGTTGGTCACGAATCCAGGCTATTCCTCGGAGCATTGACCTATATCTCCAAGTACAGATGTTGGGCTTGTACGCGGTGGGGTGCACATGCCCGATTTTCTGGTAAGCGTGCCAGGCATAGAATGGCATATCTGGATACTTGTGAGCAGTGGAGTGCTGTAGTGTATTGGTACCGGAGGGTAAACAGGAATTGGTCGAAGATTGTAGCTAGAGAAGGAGCGATGATCTGTCTGATAGCTTAACTTGATACACATGCTCGGCGATCACTCAAACATTCGCCAGTAGCTGAAGACGTTGATCGAAGGCCTATTCCGTCCCACGCCGTTGCACTGTGTCCTAAGTACGAAGGCCCATAGGGAAATGCGCGCCCTACAGCGGCTACAAGCCCAGGAGGGCAGCAAACGAAGACAATCCAGCCATAAGACCGACTCAGATCCTCTCACCCGATGTACGTTCATCCAAGCTCGACGCCACCAACCCGTACAGTGATTTTAAGAGGGAAGGGAGAAACTTCAGAGTTTGTGATGGGGGGTACTGCACCGCGACCCTTCTCGGAAGAAGTGTGCGCGAGCATCGCGCGCAGACTCTTGGACAATGTCGCCGCAAGGTTCTTGTTAAACTGCTGTCGCTCTGGATGGACCGTTAAGTCATCTAGGATCAGGATGTGCTCGTGTACGTGGAGTCGGATGGGTGATGCACCTTGCTCAGACTTCGGTTGTCGTATTTCGGCATTGATAACCCTGGTCAAGGTTTTCGGCGACAGGCTACGGCCGTGGTAGGTCATCCCACGTACCATTGTTCCCATGCAACTTCTTCCTGTATTCAGGAACGTTAATATCCGCTACAGTACGGTAAAGCACATGAGGTGGACGACAGACCTCGTACGTAGTTATCCCAAGCCAGGCCTTTCTTTGATCTTTTTTCGAGAGTGTGACCGAAATCTTGGACAATTCGAGTCGACCCTTTTGTAGAAACAGTGCTTAACGAACCTCTCCGCGCTTGAGAGCAACGTTCTCTAGACCCTTCCAGAAAGTGTCAACCTTCTCTTCGACGAGGCGTTCCATGGCCGGATCAGCGACACCAGGCTACCACGCATTCACCCAGGAAGCTCAACATAGGAAGGTCGAAGAGCCAATGGACCAAACGTACTATGGTGATATCAAGTACCTCGAATGTTTGTGGTTTAATGGTACCGAAAAGACGGTGGAAAAGAATTGCATGGAGAAGGGCGCATAAGATCTCGCGAGTATTCTGGCGATCGAGGGCCTATTCGGGACTGTAGGTTTACTAAGATCATTGTGTAGAAGAACGACACTTACGATGTCGATTGTGACGGTAGCATGAGTGTTGTTCATGGCGTGGTAGAATCCGGATGAACCCCGGGTGCCGGGTGGTAACAACACGCGACACTACCCAGGTGAACACCAAATGGGAACAGAAAAAAGTAAACGACACCAGCAGGATTCGAACCTGCGCTCCCAAAGGGAAATAGATTTCTAATCTATCGCCGTAACCACTTGGCTATGATGTCTTATGCAAACAAAGAGAATTCTAACTCTCAAAATCCTATTCATACATATTGGCTGCAGGCTAGACGAGGCTAACTCTGGATAGTACACTAACGAGAAACAACACGCGAACAAGTGTGAAAAGTTGCATACAGCGAATAATACAAACCATCAAAATCCTCAGGACAAGGAGTCTCAAGCAATCGTAAATCTGTGTTAACACTGTTAATTGTCGGCATCGCAAAAGACAGGGACAATACACACGCATCAGAGTGCCAGCTTTCACCGCTTGCGGCCGCTTCAGTACGTTCTTGGACTTTAGTCGCCCAACCCGACGGGTGACCGTGTTTGACTAGAATAGCAGAGTCACGCTTCGCAACAACCTTGAACTGACTCCTTCGTTCCACACTTCTCGTGCCGACAGATTCCTCACCATCATCCTTACCGCGGAACGCAGAACGTAATACATCTGTTCTCGAGATCTCGGGGGAAGTACGCGCCTCTTTCACGCGATCCCTTACTGCGACGAGTTGGCCATCGACATACTCCATGCCGGTCGTGATGGCGTCTGCGACCGCCTTTTGAATTTGTTTCTTAACCAGGGCTGTCGCTAACGGACGGAGGGTCTTATAAAGGATGTCGTGTTTCGAGTCACGAATTGAAAACTTGAGCGAGTCCACCTTCACGTGGACGTTCTTCACCTTGAAGACAGAGGACTTGTCATTATCCGCAGAGACGAGATGAATGGTGGCCTGCAACGGCATCAGCGGGGATAGCGCGGGAGACGGGATACGAACAGTAAGCCCCTGCCCTCCAAGCAGTACATCAGCCAACCCCGAATCGGTCAACTTCGGAATGCCACTTTTCCTGCGGAAGTAGAAGGCAACATCGCGCATATCCGCTTGAACATGCCCGAACGTTAGCGTAAACTCGTGATGGCTAACATCGTTGATCGTATTGTAAGGCGAAAATTTCATGAAGTTGTGTGTCTCGATGGATACGATGTTCGGGAACAAATTGCGACCCTGAAGTGTGAGGTTTTCGACTACAAGGTCCAAGGAGTCATCTGTGTACTCTATACGAGGAATGGGAACATGTCCAACCTGGACATAGATCAGTTGCTGACCAATATCGACTTGAAGTCAAACCTGCGTACACGATCAACAATCGAGGGTAAGATAACCTTTCGAACATCCATCCAGAGGTCCGGCTTAAACTTGAGACTACCCTCGCTATCGAAGAGTAGATCGTGGGTGAGACGTGCCCAATCATCGCTAAAACGTTTGTTGAGTGGATCTTCGCCCATGGCGCTGAACCAGGTACCAATGGAATTGAAAAGATTGTCGAAATGTGCCTTGTACTTTTCGTCATAGAAGCGGCGGCCTGACTCGCGGACTTCGCGACCTTCGGAGCTGCATAGCGGCTCAAGGACGTAACCCTGCTCCAACAATACCTTGTGCGCATATGCGTCGACTGAATGGAACCACTGACGAAATTCCTCGTCCTGCTTGGCGTCATCACTGAGCTGATTTATAGCGTCAATAATGATATCCATGCTCTTCCCGTCGGCGAAGCGCTCTAGCAAAGTGCGGATCTGAGTTATTGATGCGCGAAGCGCGTCATCCTAGTAAAGCAAAAGGTCAGTAACGGTCACACTTTCTGTGCGCATGACATACAGATAAAACGGTACTTCCGACCTCCTTTCCATGGCCAGCAATGTGGCGACTGTGATTGCCATATTCCTCGAGGATACCAAGAAGCCAACGAATGCTTTCTTGATAATCGTTGTGCTTTTGACACTCGAGAATGGCCTTCCCTTCATCGTCAACGCCGTGAGCGGGTTAACGAGCGGGACAACTTTACCTTCTTGATGCGATAGATGAATTGGTCGCGTCGATCTTCAGGGAAATATTCCTCCACGAGAACTTTGCGACCTTGTTCGATTCTATCGCGCACAGCGTCCTTGTGCTCTTGAGGAATACTGTCTGACAAACCGTTCTGAAAGACGAGCTTGAGACCACACAAGATTGTTGTCAGGTCTAACACTTGCCTTCAAGTTTTGAAAACGGCCCACAAGGCCAGATTTTTTGGTGTCCGCGTCCGCGTCCCCACTGGCCGTTTCCCTGTCAAACAGATTGAAATCTTATGAGAGGATCGATGAGGAAGACATACTGTACAGCATCTTTGGCCTCGGTTGCCACGCGTTCTCGTATCTCATATGCAGGTTGACTCGCAGAACGTACTTGGCCATTGTGTTCGATCTCTGCTCCGTGGGCCGGGTGGTAGCGGATGGCCGTATTGGATTCGGGAATGCCGAGCTCCGCGACAGGCGTCTCGCTAGGACCGACTTTGCTACCACCAGTTGTTTCAAATTGATCTGACGGGGCGGCTTGGTCAACTTTCGCAAGGGCATCCTGATTAGGCTGAATAGTCTCCGCCGCATGAGAGGCAGTGCGAGCTAAGATATCACGACCAATGACAGAGAAGTCGGAAAGAATCTTTCGGACTTCAGAGTTCGTCGCAATAAGGTTGCCTAACGTCCGGAGATGACGGGCAGCTACGAGTCAAGTCAGAGAGCGAATTGATAGAGCAAGCCTAAGAAGAATTGATCAATCGAACCTTGGCGACTATCATCCTGGACTTTAGATTTGTCAACGGGGAGTACTTCGTTAGGATCCTTCCTCGCATCACCAACGTCCACGCTGTTAGTGTTCCATAAGAAATTCTGGAACAACTCATCCCCATTCTTCTCCCGAACAATGAGGCGAGCAGTCTCGATGACGTCGCGGCAATCTTGAATGAGTTTATGACCCTCTGGGGAGAGCTTGTCCTGATCCACGGGGGAGTGGTCAAGAATGTAATTCAAAGCAGAATCGATCTGCTTGTTGGAGGGATAACGCCCTTGGCGGAAAGCCTGCAAGACGCCATAGAATCGAAGCTGAAGATGGGAGAGCCTCAGCGGAAGGACGGGACTACGAAACGTCAGCAAGTACCTTGCGGTCCACATCGGCCATCTTTTCTTGGTTATTGACGGGAGCGGAAACAGCGTTCTTAGCAGGGTGCTCTGAGGTATCTTTGACAACGGTCGGAGACATGTTATGTTGGAATAGATGAAAGGGGGGGGGAAGTCAGGCCATGGCTATATAAGCCAAATCGCAAACCATGACGACGTCACTTTGAGCGGGTACGCCAACTTGCATTCCACGAGTGATGTCATCGCTAGCAGGAGGTTTCCACTCACTTGTTATGCACTTTCTGTATGCCCATGCGTACGTACTCACACCATCGCCAAAGTTGACATGCGGACATGTGGACTCTCGAAGTCAAAGTGCGACTGAAATTATCATATTCACATTCACGTGACCACGCCGCATGCCTCTCTTCACCATCGCCCGTTTCCTCTCTTCCTCTTCTTTTCAATCTCTTTCCGTCATGTCCCAACAAGCAGATACGAGGCTGTTATGAAGTATCAGCAAGGGTGTGCGTCAGTCGCAAAGATAGGGGTAACAAGATGCACACCGCCTGTTGCCGATGCTAACTCCAACGTATCCACTTCCCTTCGCGAGCTCCGTGAAAATTTCACCAGCGAACACGCGCACGTTTGAGTGCTTGTGGCATCAACCTCAGCCAAGCTCCAGAATGTTCCAAAGCGTGGATGGAAGACTACCTATTGGAATGGACTCCATAAAGCACATGAGGGCGTGCTTCAGAACTGAGTGGTCGTTTCCCCAAGCTAGAAGCAACGATTACGCGTCCTTGAGACTTTTGGAGGTGCGGCATCGCATACCTTCCCAACCAGGATGTACCTCCGAAAGGCTACAGAACTCACGGGATAGAGTCAAACACCCCACGAAGATTTACTTCTACAGTATTTCATCACCCATCCGGAACCGCCTGAGAGATGACTTTCATCAATCTGTTATCTTACTCATGAAGGTTTCAGATGGATGACCAATGATGTGTACCGGCTCGCGTCCTACCAGCCGCCGCCACAAGTACATCGGCGCTGCCGAATATTTCGACTGTGCTACGGCCGCCTCGACTTCTGTTGGATCTATCACGTCCAACGCTGTTTTCAGTACATTTGAATCCGTGAGCTCAGTTTTGTTCCGTGATATTAGCACCACGGCAGCGCCCATACGTTGGCGTACATTTATCGATTCCTCGTGATGTACCCGTCGCAATGACACGTTTAGAGCGGAATCTTTGCTGAGAAAGATCTATGCTGAGTCGATTGCTGGAGACGCTATGGACATTCCTTGGCTTCACAGATTAAACGGGCAGAGCGACATTTTACTCGCAATGCTCGTGATCTGTTCTTCGTCTTCACCTATCATCTGCAGCAAAGGACGGTCTAGAGATAGAAGAAACACGAGTGCCCACATGGGATCTCTTGACATGCCTGCTGTGGATCATCACTTTGAGAGGGCTTGCTGAGGCTACGGTGCAGTATTGCAAGCTTTATAATGTCTCAGGTGCGGGCGCCGGGCGTGTGTGACTGCCCCCACTGTACTGTAGCCATGACCTAGACTGACCCGGTTAGCGTACGTACGTATTGTGTACAGCATCGTTCTTTGGTTGATGCGTGGATATGGGTATCTTTGTTCTTAACTCCTACTAGTCGCGGCCGCCCACTGGTAGACGATTTCTCAAATCCCCCGTCAGCCGTGCAAACATTGCCTACCTTGTTTTGTTCGTGTTCTAGGCGAGCTTTGAACAAATGAGGCACATCGACGGTTTTGAACCAAGACGTATTGGAAATTACCCTGGACCTGGTGGTGTTTCGTAGGGCCCCATACAGTACTACACAGGCGCGGTGTCAACATTCCAATTTCCAAGTTCCAAGGCCTGAGTAGACAGTACGGTATGCTCAGGTTAGTGTAAACATTAATATTCCCACCCCACCAATGGGCAAAGTCTATGATTATTTTCTCCAGAGTGATAAGGAATGCGAGCGATGGCACAGGTTGAATCAGCGCTCCTTAGTTAAGTTCTGCTTTACGTGATATTAGTAAGACAATGTGTCGGAGATGTAGTGGGCAATGCACCTTACGCAAGTAGCGCAACCTGAACTTTCGATATGCTTTGCAGAGCAAAAGATGAACCATAACATCCAGCTTCTCTGGTGGCATGTCTAAAGTCTCAAGAGTGACTCTGATTCCTACATAGCAGGAAAAACTGCATGTTTTATCTAATCGCGCATCCATGGATGGAGGTGAAGAGATTGCCTCAGCCAAGGAAAACGCGAAGGCGATGCCTGAGGTATGCACCAACGTAGATTGCTAAGGTCGAGTAAAGCTGGATACAACCAGTATCCACAGAGGGCTACCTGTCTAAGATTAATGATAGCTATCGTACTAATGAGGGCACTGTCGTAAGGTGATTTAGTTGTAGGCTGCGGCTCCAAGGCCTAACACTGTAAGGGCAGCCTACGGCGGGAAACTACCATTTGCTGTTTCCAGACGTCGTGCTCAAAGTTACTTGCCCTTAGCCCTGAGAGGCCGACGGACGCAGTACTATGCAGCCGCTGTAACCGAGACTTGAACCTGTTCTGCATCAGGTTCAACTCGCTTGACGCCATCGCTGTCTGCGTGCCCCCATATCCGCTCCAAGTGTGAATGCTCCGCAACTGTCGCTGCAGGTAAACTCTATCAGAAAATAGTCTCTCAAGGGGAAAAACATTACCATGACTCACCTGAAAGCGGTCGCACATACGGTTGCGCCAACCAGTGCGGAAATGCCTCCTCCATATCGACATCTCTTCCGGTCGCCTCGGCTTCCCTATCCATCCGCTTCTTCATCTCTCGTACAACTTCGTAGTAAGGCGTAAGATCCGAGCCGCGGAGTTGACCAAGAGCGTTCCGTAAGTCTGTCTCGCGTGAGAGGGCAGGTCGCAACAACTTGAACAGGTGTCCTTTAATCCCGCTAGGCGGTGTGGGTGTCTTCTGGCTGGAGACGATGTCCAGGTATTCGAGTGCGAGGTCTGCGTGTGGGGGATGTAGACCCCCAGAGGTTGACAACGTAGAAGGCGTAAAGAGCGCGACGTTGTATAACTGGCCTTCCGCGGACATAACTCCATCCGCACAGGTTTCGTTGAGGCAGCGCGCAATATCACTGTGCGTAAGGATGTTGCCATTCGCAAAGACAGGTACAGATACTGCCTCCTTCACGGCGCGGATCTTGGCCCAGTCAGCTAGGCCCTACGATACACATAAAAGCCCACTCATGTGAAGAGTGAAAGAATGCACACAGTATTTTGGCCGCGCTGCTCACGCGTCCGTCCATGGCACGTCAATATCTGTGCCCCAGCTCGCTCAAGCATCTTTGCATATTCAACGGTCCGTTCCAATGAGTCGAACACGCGAAATTTGGCAGTAACCGGTACTGACAGATTTACATGTAGAGTGTTTACTGTGCAAGAGACTCTCATTGAACCGAAATCTAGCATATGAGACATTGAAAAGAAACGCACTGAGCTTATAAATTAGATCCCATTCGTCTTGTAAGAAGCTCCCGTAGTGGCCCTTGCGTGCGATGTCTTGGGGACAACCTAGATTAATGTCTACAGCGTCACAGTGGCCCTCCAACGCCTGTGCCGAAGCGAGCAGCTGGTCAGGGTCATTGGCACAGAACTGGATGACGAGAGGCCGGTCTTCGGGACCACCTTCCTCCCCAAATACGGTGTTGAAAGATATTTCACGATAACCATTGCGCTGATTGTTCGCATACATTTTTGCGTTAATCATAGGGGTATATGCGAGCTAGAAGGACCCATGAAATCAAAGAATCGCCTGTGAAAATTTAGCAACTCACTTGAGCACCATAACGCCGGGATAATTTCCGCCATGCCTACACCCAAGCGGCATTGTGAGATGACATTCACATTGAGATCCGACACGACTTACAAGCTCGCTCTGGTCCACCATCGGTGCAACAACGTATCGAGGGCTTCCAAGCACTTCTCTGTAAAATTCATAGCCTTGCAACTTTCTGCGTGTAGGACTAATCTTGTGAACCACGACTTCCATGAGTTCGCGTAAAACGCATTTTGCAGTCCAGCGTATCTTGGACAAAAATGGCATAACCCTAACCAGAGTTCCCAAACTTGTCATTGTTGTCAAGACGAACCAACTCCAATTGCCGTGACTGGCATCAGTCTGGCATCCCACGGAGCCGACGGAGTGGACGTCGATGCAGTTGAGCTTTGCTTTAAAAAAGGCTTCACATGTACACTGTATATTATTTCTCTTTTCTCGAAAATTTTCTTGGTCTGCAGAGGCTGTCCTTGAGAATAATTCAGAGAATAAGCAGAGAAAGTTCGATTCTTCGACCGACCAAACTCCCTTGATTTCCAAGTGCGACGAAACCAGGGACGGAACTTGGTGTCTCTGAAGTGGCTGAATACCTGAATACAACGAGAGACTCAATCTCTAGGCCTTCCTGTGAAACTTCCTTTCTGAAGATGACAAGACTCGTTCAAGTTGAGATCGATACATTTGTTGCTGAAGTGTGCCAATGATAATAAGGCTCTGAGATGAAGGGGGCTCTTCACGTCTCCATCAAACATGTTTTGAGTCTCCAGTCATCTGTAAAAAAAAAAGTGCCTTAAATGCGCGCAACTTGGGCACGTAGTAGGCTGCTGCCTTCTAGTTGTTGTTGCGCTATTGATAAGTTCAGATGAATTCTCGAGAAAATGACCATAGGTATGAAAGGGGTCCAGAAATTCCGAAACAACTGTATATACACGCACAGCTAATACAGGCATTCGAAAGTGCCAAGTAACAGAGAGCAACAGACGAAGACATATGCCCTCTTGCCCTCTTTCACGTTATTTCTTGTACTACAATCCACCGCCATTGAGGATATACTCTATCGCCGAATGTACGTTTCCACCTGTCGCAAGTAGTGCGCGCACATTTTGTGAGGCATTTGTGAAACCCATATCTTGCAATTGCTAAAAAAAAGGTTGAAGCATATCTATCTAATACTGGCGTATGACAAAAGTGCGCACTTGGAGTTGAACCTGGAACCGTTCCTCAGGTGGACGTGTATCTATGGGGGGAGGTGCACTGCCGAGCGGTGAAGCTCCCGCGCCAAGGAGCTGCAGCAGCGCGCTTGGATCCGCGCCAAAAGGATTTAGTCCAGACGGATTCGGGGCTGGTGTTGTACCACTGGGCGCAGGACCGCCTCCAGGAGCCGTGGTTGTCGAGGCAGCATTAGGTGCTTGAGAAGAATTTGGATTTCCTGGAGAAGCGAGGGTTGATCCCCCAAAGGGGCCCGCGAGTGGATCAAAGCCAGCACCCCGCATCATCGAGGCCATCTGTAACATATTGCGTAGAGTCTCGGGGTTCGACCTGCCTCGAAATCAGCATAGCAAGATAAGCTGGAGCAGGAGATGCGAACATCATTTGACGGAAACGTTCGCTCTGGAACATCTCACGTGCTTGCGGAGCCATAGAAGCGTACTGAGGATTTAGTGCCAAGGCCTGCTCCAAAATAGCGGGATTCGACATCAAGGAAGACATCTGTTGTAGGAACTCGGGAGAGTTCATCATCGACTGCAGCTGCCCATTCGTTTAACATCTATGTAGTGTGCGAGGAGGGCATGACGGCACACCATGTTAGGGTCATTGGGATTGATTCCCATATCGGCGAATGGGTTGAGACCGGCCATGAGCCCGTACCCCATATGGCTATTCAGCTGAGTGAGTGGGTCATGTACATTCTGTCCTGTCTGCATGTTTGGTAGAGGCTGCGGAGTCGAGGGTTGACCCGAAGTGGTGGCCGTGGTCGACCTGACAGCGCCTTTGACCATGTGAATGGTATGAGAAGATTGAATTTTGTAGACCGAGAGCTGGTCATCATCCTGTACGGGACATCGTCCCGAAGGACATAGATCAGCAAGCAAAGTACTGATGACGCAATCGAGCGTATTAGAGCACCTTTAATACCCTCCCTAGAATCCTTCATGAGCGGTAGAACATGGGAATGAGAAGGTGGGAGTCGGAGTCGTACCAGAGTATATTAAACGCTGGCGATCTGCTGGCACATCCGACTTGTCCGCAATAGCCTGCTTAAGGTCGGCCACAGTCTTGTCGGTGCTTATCGTGAGCTGAAGCTTGAGCTCACTGGGACCTGGAGGCTCGTTAATGCGATCTCTGGTTATTTTATTCGATCAAAAAAATTACTGAACCTTTAATGTTGATGACGATCTCGGAGTCGGACATGAGGGAAGAAGCAGAGACGTTTGTTATCACCTGTTCCACCCACCGCCTTGAGCGAGCGTCACATCTCCTGACCCTAACCCTAAGTGTCGCGAATCTGACCCGACCCTGCACGCCGCATATCATACTACGTAGTATTTAACAACGTTCCAAATTATAAACGTTGAGATCCCGCCTTCTATGTGCTACTAGTTATCGACTCATTCACTAGAGCAAAGGTTACGGTTAATTAGGACAAGCCCCCAACATCAATACTAGCTATGAGCGTGAGGTATCATGCCAGAATATTGAATAATGGACCTATGACCGAGTTAACGAAATCGGGGAGCTTAGGGCTTACTTTGGTGACGCAGAGCAGGCAAGACAGTGGCTCGTAAGGCTATGCCAAGGCCCTAACACTTGAACGATGTACCGTCTGATATCATGACAAGCACGAAAAGAATAGTCCTTGGATATCACTACAATTGATCGATTGATAACTCGTTCTAAAGGACACATCTCCTAGTCTACCGTTTACTAGTAGACAGGCCTCATGCAATTGACGCGATGGCCTCAATCTCAAAAAGTCCATCGCGGGGGATACGAGACACCTCAACCAACGATCTAATAGAGGGTTTCAATACCGCTCGTCTGCCAGAGTGGAGTACACACCTCGCGGGCTTATGCTCCCCAAAGAACTGCTGATAGGTCGCATTGACTGTTCCGAAATCGTTCATATCCTTCAGAAAGACCTAGGTGACTTGGTCAATGCCCGGACAGAATCCATATGGATGACTGCGAAGCGTGGGACTTGGTACCGTGGTCTTAACGATTTTCCCGACCTCGCTCCCACTAGCCTCAACAACGCTCTTCAGATTTTGGAGCGCTTGGCGAGCCTGCGCCTCAACTCCGCCATCGACAAAAGCGCCTGTCTTGGGATCGAAGCCGAGGCATCCAGAGACGAATACAAAAGGTGGACAGACGATGGCCTGGCTATATGGGCCAATGGCTTGGGGTGCATCTACGACAGGATGTCACCAGGCTTGTACGAGCATCAGCGTACTCACTGTCTGTTGTCACTTTTATGAGCGAGGGATGGGTGGTGATGTTGGACATAGTGCGTATGAGCTGTGAGAGCTTGGGTTGGGTCAAACAAGTCCGTATCATGGTCGTATATGGAATAGACGACAGCGCGGCCACGCACGGGTAAACCGGGCCGGGTCAGCAAGGGGCAACATTTCTGTCAAGTGAGTTTTTGAATCCGTTGCTATCCATTACTGGATTTGTACATTCATTCTCCTCTTTGTAACTGTCCCTCCCTACTTGTAATCTACAGTAATCTTGATGCAGCGAATGTGGTCTACGTACCTTGCCCCAATCGACCTTGGGCAAGGCCCACCCACTCAAGCTGGTATCAACACAGCCCCGTCGGCCCGTCCATCGGTGAGTTGAATGGTTAATTTTCGGGTTTCCACCGCATTAACGCCCTGAAAACTTCCTCTCCCCTTCCCGACGGCCTCTTTTCTCTTACGTTTTCTTGTCAAACTCGATCCACTCGCTTTCTATTTTCATATCTTCCGTGTCTGCCTAGATGGACAGTGTTTCGTACGTGCAATGTCGTTTGTGGATGCTCGTTTGGTTGGGTTGTTGATCATTACCACCCCTACAGTCACAGTCGCCGTCCTTCGTCCATCATGTCCAATGATGTCTCGGCCTGCTCCGCCGCCACTTCCACGCGTCATATCCTCGCCCACATGAACTCACAGCTCGAGCCCCCAACCCTTCCCTTTGCCTCCACCGTTTCCATTCGTTCGGACACAGACTCGCCTCTACTTCTGCAGCAATCCACTCACTCTCGCTCAGTCAATTATCTGCCTTCCAAATTCTCAGATGCCGTCCTTTACAATGGCCTCAAGAATCGTGGCAAAGCTTTGCACCTTGGTCCAAAACGTGGAGGAGGGCGTGAGGCCTTTCGCAGTGGCGAGGCTCGAATGCCAGGCGAGGGTGACGAGGACTACGACGGCGTCCAGGGAAACCTTTTTGGTAAGGAGGGCGGGCGCACCCAACCACGCCTTCGTTGGAACAAGTTCAAGTGGACACTCTTTTTTTCCAATCTCCTTGTGAGTATCCTTGTTCCCCGCCAACTCGACAGCAGTGACCATCCCATGCTGTTCAACTCTCATCACGTTATTTCGGCGCTTGCTGATTTCCTTTGCTCCCCTCCCTCACCATCACCCTTAGTTTTCGGGATATTCCCTTGCGGGCACCATCTTTCTGCTTTGCACATGGTTTGACGTATGGAAACATGCCGACGTCGTCCGAGTTGGCAACCGCAGCGAACTCATTGCGTCCACGGTTGCTGCCAGCCTTGGCATCATCACGTCTGTAATCGGCTGGGCCGGCATCCTCCTTAACAACCGTTCCTTCCTCGCCATATATACTTTCTTCCTTTGGATATGCTTCGCCCTCCTCGTAATTCCGGGGTATATGACCTTCAAGCGACGGAATTTCAATCTCGATGGCAAAATCAATTCTCAATGGGGTAGTGAGTTTGGCCTCAGCGATTGGCTTCGTATCCAGAATCAGCTCGATTGTTGCGGGTTTTTTTCCCCGTTCGTTGAGGCCGCAATTTCCCAAGTATGCTTCTCACGCTCCGTACTTCCCGGATGCAAGGGCCCATACCTGGATTTCGAACGTTTCGTGCTCAAGCGCTGGTACATGGTCGTCTTTGGCCTTGTGCCATTCCAGATTGCAGTCATCGTCGTCGGGTTACTATGTTCGAATCACATTACTTACCGCTTTGGTAAGGGTATGATGCCCAAGGCCTACCAGCTCAGCATGAACTCCATGGCCATAATCATGGACAACTATGCTAGGTATGTAGTCTCTCCATTCCTCCAATCATAACTAATATTTGGACTCGACCCCTGATATCTTCCAACCAGCCAATTGGCCGAGCAGTATGGGGAAGACGTAGCCAGCGAAGTGCTCGCACGCTCACGTTCGAATTTGCATCTCAACGTGCTTCCTGCTGAAATGGCATCCGGCGTCAAGGTGAACTCACCATCCAATACGTTCAGTGCCAAGCAGGATTTACACCGCCGTGCGACATAGCGAATGCCGACTTGTGCGGGTGCTCCTACTTGTGCATCATGAACTTGGATCACTGTTGCTCACTTTCCACGGATGTGTACAGTGCCCGTATTGTATTGTCATTGGTTTCTAATACTGGGCTTGGAACCAGTCATTGTATGATATCCTCAACTCGTCCTGTGCTAAAATCAGTCTTGCCATCGTGTTGCACCAACACTCCTTTACCATTTTGAAACATCTGCACGCGATAAATTCGTGAATTATCGGACTTGATACGTATATGGGCTTTGAGAGTACAGTGCTGTGGAAGAGTCCCCATAGACAGATGGAAGATTCGGGTCATGGCACATTATTCCGTATATATCGGTATGATACATTGTTTTTGATGGAACTTCTGGTGTACATTTACGTACTTCGGGATAAGCAGGTCTACGAACGTACACGATACCAACCCCACCCTCTGACTCTAGTATAGACAGTTTCTCTATAATACTTTCGTATGTCAATCCTACTCATGGAGTGATGAGCGATCGCCCAGACATTTCTGTATGCCGACAGTTCCGGAGGAATTCCATGATGTCAGCGGTGGTTCCATCTGTCAGCATAAAGTCCGGAACTCACCCTTAGGCTGTTCGAGTCCAAGCAACGCTAACACCGTCGGCGCGACATCGCAAAGTGCGCCCTCTTCTTCACCCTCTTTTCGGTCTTTGTCGTCCAGGAACGTGAGAGTGGGATTGTCATCCTTCGGCCTCGCGATTATGAACGGAACCTTGTTAGTTGTATGAGCCGTGTGCGGGGCGCCCGTCTCAAGATTGATCATCTGCTCCGCATTACCGTGGTCGGCCGTTATGGCCAAGGTGTACCCTGCCTCTTGGCACGCCTTGTAGATCGTACCAACGGCTGCGTCGGTGTGGGTGATGGCCTCGACAGCTGCCTCAAAAATACCCGTATGGCCGACCTAGGCACATCAAAACCGGGTATAAACACGACCCGTTAACATGGACGGAATGGCACATGCACGTACCATATCTGGCGGCGCGAAGTTGCACATGACAAACTCGTGCTTGTTGGACCGGACAACTTCCGCCACTTTATCCGCCACACCCTGCACACTCATTTTTGGAAGCTTGTCGTATGTCGCGACTTTGGGTGAATCAATCATGTGTCGTTCTTCTCCATCGAACTGCTTCTCGAGACCGCCATTGAAGAAGAAGGTGACGTGTGCGTACTTTTCGGTCTCTACGCGCGTGGGAAAAGGCATTTGTTAACGGCGAGAGGGTGCGCAAAAACTGGTGCGCATGACAGACCTGCTATGTGCGCTTGCTTGATGCCATGTTTGGAGAGCCACTCGGCGAGCACGTTTGTCATCGCTTGAGGCGGGTAGGCGACAGGGAATGGGAACTCGGCATTGTAGCGAGACATGGTAGTTATGTGCTGTCCAGTTCCTCAGATCCCAACGGATTTCAACGGCACTGCATAGAGAACTTACAAGATCCTGTGGTATGACTACCTCGACTGGCGTATCCAGCCGACCAAGTACAGTGCTGATCTCGCGCATGCGGTCGGAGCGATAGTTGAACAGAAATAGAGTATCACCGTCTACCTGACGTGAGCTGATCGAAACAGTATTGGCAAGAAAGTAACTCACCCTTAATGCGACCAGTATCTCCGTTCACAATGATCGGCTTCAGAAACTCGTCCGTCTCATCCTTCTCGTACCTAGCCTCAATCGCCTTGACATAATCGCCGCCTTCTGCGTCCTCGCCTTGCCCATGAACGAGCCCATCGACGGCCGTCTTGATGCGATCCCAGCGCTTGTCGCGGTCCATAGCATAATAACGCCCCACGACGGTCGCGACCTCACCCACGCCGAGCTTCTCGATGAAGTCACGTAAATCGCGCGCATAGCCTGCAGCCGAGCGGGGCGCAGTGTCACGCCCATCGCCAAGAAAGTGGACATACACATGCGGCACGCCGACTTCTTTGGCGGTCTCGAGCAGTGCATAGAGGTGTGTATTATGAGAGTGGACGCCGCCATCCGATATCTATCCACGCCGAGTCGTGGGTTAACGTATGCCATAGTGTATCAGTGAGCAGCACGGTGAAGGGAGGATGTAGAGGTTCGTACGAGACCGAGAAGGTGCAGCCGTCCGTTGGTGTCCTTGGCGCGCTTGAAGCTCTCAAGGATCACGTCGTTCTTGTGGAACTGGCGTTTCTTGATTGCGACGTCGATGCGGACAATGTCCTGCCACACAATCCGCCCCGCACCAATATTCAAGTGCCTGTACGCATCCACGGTCAGCGAGGTCTTCGGGCGACGGACATGAGAGTGAAGGGACAGACCCAACTTCCGAGTTACCCATGAGCCCATCGGAAAGACCAACCGCGAGTCCATGCGCAGCGAGCGTGCGGTATGCGTGTTCCTTCGCAATGGTGTCCATGTTCGTCGTGGTGCCTGCTTCGATGGCATTGCCCTTCAGACCCTCCTTGGGAGCGACACCCCAACCATCATGTACTCTATCCCGATGCAAACAAAAATCAGGATCGGTCGACAATTTATGTGAGAGATGCGATTACAGGAGACAGACTTTGTCCTTCACTTGAACCATCGCTGTATCGCTGTATATGGGAGGGGGTGATGGCGATTAAGTTGGGGTAACACCACCTCTTATATAAAGGCAGAAATCTGATGCGCCTTGCTCGGCATTACGCTCGCCTCGGCCATTAGCATAAAACTTGGCTTTCCCACTATGACCACGCCACGGTATACACGGGTACCGAACAGTAAATTTACTTGTAACAGGTGCCAAATTAACGGGCCGGAAAATTTTCCTCCCTTACTCCTGTGCAAATTCACTTTGATCTCTCCCTGATAAGCACCTATCTTTCGTATCTCGAACCTTGTCGTGGAGCGACGCAAGACGTAGATTCATGAGACCGCGGTGAGGCAGGGTGGAAACTCGAGTGACATCACGGCGCGGAGCAGTGGTGGGTCTTGCTTGACATCGCCGGGAGCTGAAGTCGGGGAAAGTCGGAATATCTTCTAAGATGCCAGTGAATCGGGCAGCCAGCATGACAACGTCCCCAAATGTTGACAGGGCGGTGGAGGTGGTAGAGGTGGTGTCATGGTTATAGACAACGGACTGCCAGAGTGTTTCTAGCGTTGGGTATGAGTTTGTTTTGATTGGTACTCCAAGCCTCCGAGGCAATAACAGGTGGAAGTCGATTCAGACGAGCGTTTGCCCTACACTCTATCTGTTTCATTGCCAACCTTCAGAAAATGCACCACAGATACGGTGATGGGCAACTCACTTCGTTTCCTGCTGGCTAGTGGTTCTCTCATCAACCTCCTGGACCATTTCATAACCCACCCAGATAACCTCCGAGCAGTCCCCGCACTCAACTACGTGCAAACCACGTTCGAGATCATTCTCTGTGATCTCGTATCTACCACCACAACGGCATGCGAGCGTCCAAGTCGAAGTGGTACCATCGGAGTCCTCTGAGCAATCGAACAACTCCAGTGAAACGGCTTGGGCTGGACGTGGACTTGTGCGAGTCAGTTTGTCCCGCGCATCGTATGCAGTCCGCAGTGCTGATGAGGAGAGCGTCACAAAAGCATCGTGAAGTAGTCCAATATCTGTCGATTGTGCAGGATCACCATCGGCACGCTGCTTGTCGGGGTGTAAGCGGAGGAGTGCGCGACGGTATGCGGCTTTTATTGTGTTTGGCGAAGCTGAGCGTGTGATATGAAGGAGAGAGTAGTAGTCAGTCAGATCATCAGGGCAATTGTTGGCCATGAGGTTCAGAGGGTAGTACTGTGCAGTCACGTAAGCAGGGTTGTTTTCGTGGTACGGTACTGTATTCGTCAGATCGCTCAGGGATACACTATGTGACATGCAATTAGCTATAGTTGCCTACCCAGACGGCATAATTGTCGATCGCCCGCTGGGTAGACGAAGCAGAGTAAACAACAGTAATGAGACAGCAACAAACGTCCATCATGATCGGGAACAATGATCGAAAATCACAAGAGGCGCTAACTTCTACAGTAGTTATCCTCCATCCAGCTGTGCCGCTCGCTGAACACTATCGCATCATACAGCATGCCCGACCTGTAAAGATGAATATTTTCCTTTCAATGTACACGAATGAAAGGGAAGAAACATACGTTGCTAAACGTCACTGAATAACGTGCGTCTCGTACGTCAGATGTGCTTGCCTTGCTCAGCCGGCTTGGTCCCTCCCCTTGCGAAGCGAATACGACTACTGGAGGGTCCGCGAATGGATCGACAACACGACGGATATCCCGCGTGAAGGATATTGCAATCGAAGGGCGGGATGCGTTAGTCGGTTTGTCTGACATGAAAACTGGATCTGCGAAAGGGTCTCTTGCAGGTTCTACAGAGGCGAATGCAGTGGCGGGTGGGTCATTCCAGCCACCCAGACCCTGGACAGACGGGAAGCTAGGGGTAGGATCGGAGGGCGGCTCCAATACCTGTGAGAAATCAAACGCGACTTGAGAAGCACGGCGGACACGCTGCCGCCGGCGATGGTACAAGACACCGAGAATGAAAAGAACGAGAACGACAACCACCGAGGGCACAGCAATCGCTGCAACGGGAACAGACCTTCTTAACATGATTAGTGCGCCGCGAGCGTTTAAATTGAAAGTGGAGTCGCTACCTGTTGAGGGTTTTGGAAGAAGCCGGTACGACGGTGGGAAGAACGACCGTCTCTGTCGTAATCATCGTGGTCGGGGTGCCCGATACATCCGTAACAGAGGTAACAACTGACACAGTTGTGAATGAAGAAGATGTAACCCCCGTTTGGTCTTGTAAGCGGTTGGGTTTGCTGAACAGACTTTTATCAGATGTGCGAGATAACACAAAGGCACAACATACACGGAGTCAGTAAAACTTGTAGGGGTGATGCTGGGATTGGTGGTAGGAGGGATGCTGGGAGTGGCGACGGGATTGCTGGTGAGAATAGCAGCGGGAGTATCGGTGGAGATGGTAGTAAGAGTATCCGTAGGAATGGGACTGGGAATAGCTACGCTAGCAGGCCCTATCACTCCAGAAGTAGCAGCCGAGGTGAATGGTACTGGGACGTTCTGAGGTGTATCTGATAGAGCCGCGGTAGTAGGCGTGGTACCCGTGCTGTTACTCGGTTCTCCCGCAGAACTGGCCACATCAGTTGCAGGTGGTAAAGACGACGCGTCAATAACCTCGCTGTTAGGAGACGATGGATCGATAGGTCCGCTAGGCGACGTAGTAGTTGACTCAGCGCTACCGCCTGTTGTTGTCACGCCGTCAATCTGAGAGCTTGTCTGGGTCGGGGTCTGATCTGAAGGGGGCGCCGAGGTCGTGGTTGCTGAGCTGTCCAACGTAGCAGTCGTCGGTGTTTGATCTGAAGGAGGCGTCGAGATCGTGGTTGCTGGGGTGTCCGACGTAGCAATCGTCGGTGCCTGATCCGAAGGGGGGGTCGAGGTCGCGGTTGCTGGAGTGTCCGACGTGGCAGCCGTCGGTGTCTGGTCCGAAGGGGGCGTCGAGGTCGTGGTTGCTGGGGTGTCCGACGTAGCAGGCGTCGGTGTCTGGTCCGAAGGGGGCGTCGAGGTCGTGGTTGCTGGGGTGTCCGACGTAGCAGGCGTCGGTGTCTGGTCCGAAGGGGGCGTCGAGGTCGTGGTTGCTGGGGTTTCCGACGTAGCAGTCGTCGGCGTCTGATCCGAAGGGGGCGTCGAGGTCGTGGCTGCTGGGGTTTCCGATGTAGCAGTCGTCGGTGTCTGGTCCGAAGGAGGCGTCGAAGTCGAAAGGTCCGCTGATGCCGGGGTCACAGAATTCAGACTATCCAACACATCGGCGGGTCCCCCACTCGTCCCAGAGGTATCGCCTCCCGGCAAGTCCAAAAGGTTCTGAACAGAGGATGGATTTGGAATGGGTGACGGACCGCCGTCTTGTCCATCGCTAGAGCTTGTCGTAACGGTCGAAGTGGTAGCGGATGGCAGTGAGACATCAACGTGTCCATCGGCAGGTGGGACATTGGTGGGTAGAACGCCAGTGGGTGGGACATCGATGGGTGAGATATTGACGGGTGAGGCATCATTGGGTGGGGCATCAGTAGGTGTGCTTGTCACAGATGGTAGACTTGCACTGCCTGCCAGTGATATCAGTACCTCACTAGAGGACAGCTGCGGTGGCTGACTGGATAACGTAGTCGTGATTTCTGAAGGAGGCATCGTGCCATTGGGGGCGGATGACAGAATGTCAGATGTGGGAGTAGGCGGTTGAGTATCCTGAACGGCTAAGGGCAATGGACTAGAAATATCACTGGTTGTGGACGCTGCCAAGGTCGTGGTTGTAACTGTCGGTAACGAGTTGGATAACGGTTGAGTGCTACAATTAAAATAAGTCAGCAGGTGCCCATATCTCCAAAAGTGATGGAAACAGTTAAACGAACGTAGGATCCGAGTTGGGGACAGTAGAAATGGTGAAGACTGGCGAGCTTAGAAAATCAGAAATGGTCGACTGATTGTTGGCTACAGATGATGCTACATGTACGAATATTCAGTGAATACCGATCAATGAGTACTAGATCCAATAGTTTCCAACGCACCACCGCTGGGGGGTTGCGACAGCGTTTCTATGCTAGTGACGGACGAAAGTGCCGTAGTTGTTACGGCAGAACTTTTGGGAACAGCTGATGACGTATGAACTAGGCAATCCGCAAGGGGACACGAGGCATTAGGATCGCGAAACATGGAAAGCAAAGCGTAACGATACGCACTACTATTCGAAGAGGGCGAGAACACATTGGATGTCAACGAAGGGGATACAGGGTTGTCCGAGCTTGAACTAGCTGTCTGGCCGGCCAGCGAGCTGTTCTGTTGTCCCGAAGCTATATCTAACGGCAGATGAGTGGATTCCTCTGACAATAGAAAGAACGTCGCATGCCCGCACCAGAGCTCACGTCAGTTGTTCCGACTGTGTTAGAGCGAGCTATGACGGTGTCCGCGCGCCTCCAGGACGCAATCTGCGACAAAAGGGCCATCGAGGCAAGAGAAAGTTAAAGAGGTCCTAGAGAGAATTTGTTAGGAAAGCCCTTGAAAGTATGTGAAACAAAAGCCCTGCGTACACAAGGATAGCCCGTAACGCATGTAAAGGATCATGAAGGTTGGAGAACAACCCTCCTGGATCCGGTGCAGCGACAAGGCTCTACGATACGTGCTTGAAGCTTTGATCGCATCGTACAAACAGGAAGCCGGCCGCTCTCCTCCGGCCGGCAAGCACTGGCTATCACCATTTTGCGGGGTGGATATCGTCATGCGGCTCTCCCCGATAAGCATGGGCACGAGGCTGAAAGGGCCGCCGGTAACCACAGTGAAGTACATAGGGATTGCTGGTTGTAAGGGCAACAAGCGTGAGCAAAAGAGGGCAGTGCGTACCTTTGCCACGTGATCGCGAAAGCAGGTGGTCGATCACTTGTTCCGTCAGTTGCAGTTGCAACGCCAAGCCCCATTTATCGCGACGTCGCTCTCCTTCCAAAGCCCGCATCGTCGACCACGAGATGCCAATAATGACTAAGGAATTGAACCCTATACCCGCAAATCCTCCTCGATGGAAACCAAGCACAGATCCTGCATCTATCAACGTCGCGGGGCTTGACACCACGGCCTCCGTCAACGATCAAATTGACCAGATCGACCAGCTCATCACTCTCAAGCTCCAGGTACATGTTCTTGATGGTTTCTAATCCAAAAGGGCCCTGTGCTCACGCCACCGTAGGACATTGACGCCGACTTTTCCAGGATGCAACACGTACTCTCCAGTCGAATTTTGCCTGCATTCAAGCGCTACGCAATTGGCACCGAGCCTGTGCGCGAAGCTGCAAAGGTACGTGCGCGTGTACCTACACCCATATTCCACGCGTGACATGTACCCTTTGTAAAAATTTAGTTCTGGACATCCTTTTATGAGCACGCCGCCCAGGTCCGCATACCTACATCCGATGACCTGTCTTCAATGCAAGAGGCTTCTCCCGGCGTGGCCACAGAAGAACCCCCGTCCTCCTCTCTGCCTGAAGACTCGTTGATTACATCAGGATCCAGTGTGAATACATTCGATCCAAATCGCACGCCATCTGAAAGTTCTTTCCTCCCCGCACACGCCGCGGTCTCCTCCACTCCAGCAGCAACCACTGCCCGAGCACGGGCAGCGAATGACACATCTTCTACGTCACTACCACCAGCAACTGAGCCGTCTTGGGGCGTATCATTCGAGTCTCCTCTCGTACGCCTGAACCGTGACCTACGAGAGTTTGCCCGCGCAGATCCTCAACCGGCCTCGACCTCGGCGTCAATGGATCTATACTCTGAAGCAGATATTACGATTGGCAATGCCAGAACAGCTACAGCAGACGAGACAGTCCAGGACCCTCCAGCGCTGGCTCATGCCTCCTCAAGTACAAGAACCATTGCGCAGAACCCGGTCGTCCCACCCCTCTCCTTACGGCGCAATCCTGCGACGCCTGCACGTAACCCATACCTCCCTGCACACACCGATCCACGCGATTGGTCAGGCATCGTCGACCTGCGGTCACGACAGCCAGCCACGCCGTCAGTAGCAGACAAAGAGGACCTCACGCTCCCCGCAGGCATGTCACCTCCCGTGATGGTCCCATTTGCTACGCTCCCCTCCTTGACCCGCTCACCTGCCAAGAACGCAGCAGCAAACATCCGCCACGCGCTCGTACGAGACGTGCTGCGTGCAGGTGGTGGTGATCCCAGTGTTAGTGCGAGTGGCAGCGGCGGCACGATGCCAACGCCACCTTCACTCTCTAGATACGCGCGTGATTCGAGCAGAAGCCACAGCAGCGCGAGCCTCGAGGCGGAGCTTCACCTGCAGCACTGGTGGCAGTCCTCAGGCACCTCCGCCTCCGAATCCTCCACATCGACCTTTGATCACAAATCGCTTTCAACGCCGTCGTACTACACGACGCCAGTACCCGCACCAGCCCACCCACACGAGATAGAATCCGAAACCCCACTTCCACTTCCTCTCTCTTTGGGTGTAGCATCTCTGGCAGCAGGCGGGGGATCAGCAGCAACAGCAGAGGATACTCCGGTCAATGCCGCGGCAACCGAAAGTGACGATGCGTCTACGTCGACATTTTCGTCCTCAGGCGAAGACGACTCTGTTCACAATACGGCGCACCCGAGCGCCGCATTTCTGTTGGCATCACGCCAGCGTGGGCGGCACGACTACGACGATGACCACGACGACTCCCCGGACGACGGTGGCGATGACTTTGACGACTCGCTGCTCGACGCGGACGCTACTGCTGCCGCCGCCGCGCGTGCACCCGTACACCCGTTTGCGCGTGCGCAGGCGGCAGCGCATGGCAGCAACGCGGGGGCTTATGATGACTACGACGACTCGTTCGACTCGTTCGAATCTGGCGGTGGTGGTGGGAACGAGGGGGACGAACAGCCAGAGGAGACCGTGTTTGGCATTCGGCCTGCGGGACGTGAGGCAGTGCAGCCACAGCTACGCATGTTAGGTGAAGACGTGTTGCAATCGCAGGATACGACTCGCATTCGCACTCGGTTGCCATGGGTGGGACGTATTGAGGAGAGCCCGACACCGTGGGGGGATGGGAGTGGGGGACGAGGCGGGTGACTTGTTGTTCTACTGGTGCGCAGACCGGGCGATGGCACACGGAGTATTCGTAGCAACTCAAGGAAGAACCATTGTATAATGTCAGAGTCCATAAGGTACTGTAGGGTATGCGTGCATAAATGTAGGCGTATGTACGTGCGGGCGTGTGCTTGGCATCGTTTCTGAAAGCCAAAGAGCTAAACAAGAAAAAGAAAGATTCCGTACCAAGGCTCTACATTAAGTAGGTACTGATTGTCCAAGAAGGATAAAAAAAAGTACAATAAAGAGAGAAATGGCAGAGAGAAGAAACGTCCTGATCGTGTGCGAGCGAATGTTTGTGTGCGTGTGGTAAATTGCATAGCTATGATAACTGTTGGCAATGCGTCATAAGATTAAAGAAGGATCGATGAGATCACCTTTACCGTTTGAAAAAGTGCACGTGTGGTTCCCGAGGCCACCCGACTCCAATCCCCTCCCCTGAATGATAACACATGGTCTACATGATGACGCATTCTCTGTCTTTCGGACGCGTCGTATCACCGCCATCACCGCTGAAGCCGTCGCGCTGTACAATGGAATCGTGTGCAATTGGCCCAGCGATGTTCCCACGTAGACGCTGCGCTGCCCTCTTGTCGCCGAGATCCGCAGCCTTTTTTAACATCACGGTTGCTCTGTACGGTTTGTTGCCGAGTTTTGAGGATGGTCAGCCACGTCAGGTCTCACGGGTATTTTAGGAACTGAACGCACTCTTGTGGGTTGGGTGGAGTCCCGATGCCGACCTCGAAAAAGTAGCCAATGGCGTACATGGCCTTGGCGAGCCCTCCGTCTGCGGCACGTTTTGCCCATAGGAACGCCTCGGTGTCAGACTGCGGGAGAACGCCTGGAGAACCAACGAGGTACCAAGCTGTGAGCGCAAAGCAGGCATCACGGTGGTTTTGCTGAGCAGCAATGTTCTGTACAAGAGTAGGGAGAATCCCGTCAGTTGATTGTGACAGATATTGCTGGTGGGACTACATACGTAGTAATGAATGGAGAGGGCGGGGTCCTGAGGACAGCCCATCTTACCGTACTCGTAGCACTCGCCAAGACGATACGCGCTCGGAGCATAACCAAGCTCAGCAGCCTGTGCGAGGAGCTCGGCAGAGTACTCGTAGTCGACAAAGACGACGTTGTGAATGCCCCGCTCATGGAGGAGCGCAAGTTCGTGGAGAGCATGCGGGAACTCGGCAGTAGCATGCTCGGCGGAGCGCTTGAGCCATTTGACGCCTTCCTTTGGTCGCTTGGACAAGCCGAGTTCGCCATTGAGCTCTGCAATGCCGAGACGGTACAAAGCGCCGGGGTGGGAAGAAGCACCAGCTTTGCGGTAAAATTGAACGGCCTTTGCGGACTCGCGACGGCAACCCCAGCCATTCTCGCAGCACGTGCCGGCACGGTAAGCAGCATCAGGGTGACCATGTTTAGCTGCGAGGATGAAGAGAGGGAAGGCGCGATCAAAATCTTGGCGGTTCTTGTGTGTGCCGATGCCGTTTGCGTAGCAGTCGGCAAGGAAGTACTGAGAGGGCATATGTCCACGGTCGGCGTTGCGTTTGAGGAGGGAGGTAGCTTCCTTTATGAGGTCGTCGCGTTTTTCGATGGCCTTCTCTACGTCTATGACGTTAGCCGGGGTAGGGGCGGGAATTGGGAGAGTTTTGGAAGCGTCGACCATAAAGACGGCAAACTCAAATTGGAGATCGGGGTCCTGAGTTTTCTTGGCGTTGGCACGGTAGAGTTCAAGGGTGCGCTCGTGGGACAGGAGGGCCGCTTGCTTCCCAGGCCGGAGGTGGGAGTGGTCGAGGATCGGGCCCGGAGGCGGTGAGTGTGCGCGAAGGGACTGAGTGGTGATGGAGCGTGGAGGGCCGGGAGCGGGCTTGTACGGTGGCTGATCGCTCTGGTAAAAGTCATCCGCCTCGGGTGAGGGCGTGCCATCATCGTCGATGTACTGAGGCTGAATTTGAGGTGAGTACTGATTCGGAGAGGGTTGTCGTGGTTGTTGTTGTTGCTGCTGCTGCTGCTGCTGCTGTTGCTGTTGCTGTTGCTGGGGAGGGAGAAGCTGAGAAGAGGGACGAGAGAGGCGGGAAGTACGAGGGTCTACGGGGGGGATGGAATCATCATCGTCAGGATCATATTGTGGTTGCAGGTTAGGAGAAGGGTGGTGAGAGGATGGACGAGGTTGTCTGAGGGGACGAGGATCTGGCTGGGTGGGATCTGGAAGAGAGTCTGGTGGGATTGGACGACCATCGTTGAGATGGGAAGAGTTTGGACGCGAAGAGGACTCGTACATTGGAGAGAAAGAGAGACAAGGAGAGAGAGAGGGTGACACACACACAACCTTCTCAGGCTTTTTCGGGTCGGAATTTACGAACGTTCTTCCGGTCCGGCGTCTAAACCACATCCGTGACTGTTCTATACTACTGTATGTGTCCGCACTAACACCCCCACAACCATGGCTGCTACATCAACCTCACCCGATTTCTCAATAGACGAACCCCGCAGAATTAAAGTCGTATGTATTGGTGCTGGTTATGCAGGCATCGTCGCAGGCATCCGGTCAGTCCAATCTCGTCTAGCGCTTTTCTGCTACTCATCTGCTATCATCCATTAGCTTCACGCAGAAGATCCCCAACCTGGATCTTGCCATCTACGAGAAGGAGGATGGCATTGGTGGAACTTGGTATGTGAACAGATACCCGGTGAGAGACCATTAAATTTCCGAGTCTGTGAATGTTACTCACCCATACGCTACCTTCATAGGGCGTCGGTTGCGATATACCTTCACATGCCGTGCGTTCTCTCAACGCGCCTAATCCTTCGTGCGCGAAACAAACATATCGCTGCTGATTCCCACCGACCACAGTACCAATATACCTTTGAAAACAACGTACGTACAGCACATCCACAGGCTAAACATTCATATCCTCCGGCCATAGAAAGTTAAACACGTCTGGTCGACGTTTGGCAGACAGAATGGTCCGAAATCTACGCCAGTGGCACCGAGATCCTCGCCGACCTACGTCACATCGTCGACAAATACAAGCTGATGGACTATATACGCCTTCGCCACGAGCTGACCCACGCAGCGTGGGACGAGGACGCAGGCCTCTGGCATTTGCGCATACGGCGCGCCTGCCCCGAAGAGGCTGAGACGATGGTCGAATTCGACGACACCGCCGACGTGCTCTTTCTCGGCGTTGGCTGGCTCAGCCGCCCCCGTTGGCCCGACATCCCAGGTCTGCGCGGATTTCAGGGCCGCTTGCTGCACACGGCCCTGTGGGATGTTGGGGACACCGACGGCGCGCAGCACAATGACGGCGTCCCACAGACCTGGCGCGACAAGGCCGTCGGCGTCATCGGCAACGTAAGTCCCAAAAGTTTGTCACACGGATTGGAATGGCTTGTACCGACTGGACTTGACTTGTGCCAGGGTTCATCAGGCATACAGATCGTCCCGGCACTCCAGCCCAAGGTTGGCTCGCTCGTGAACTATGCCCGCTCGAAAACTTGGATCTCGTCGCCATTCATGATGGAAAAGGCGTTCGAGACTCTCGGTCGAGTGCCTGGGAACAACGATCGTCTGTCCTCCATCTAATATCTTTTTGACCGATGACATGACTTTCTGATGTCTCGTGCTATGACGAATTCGACTCTAGTCAGATTCAGTCAAGAAGAACGAGCCCTTCTTCGCAACCCAGAGAATTCCAAACACTTTCGACGCGAGGTAGAGGGCGAACTGCATGTCTGTATCCCAGAGTCCTTCTCCAGAGATTCCCCAGTCATTGACACGAGCTCATGCGTCCCAGTCCTTTAGCGGCCAATTCAACATCCGGGACTCGGGACTACAAAAGACCTTCGCCGGTATGCTCGCAGAGGGCGCGAAAAAGAACCTGGCATCGCGTCCAGAACTCATCGAGCGCTGTGCGTGTCAGCATTCGGCTTACCTTTGACTTGTATCCCCCGACAATGTTTTCTGAACTAATCCCGTAACACCCCCTTCCCCCAACAAAAGTCATCCCTGCCTGGAGCGTCTCCTGTCGCAGGCTTACGCCTGGTCCGGGCTACTTTGACGCGTTGTGCTCTGACAACGTCAGCATTTCCCCAAACTGTTAGCTCACAAGATCCACGTTTACTGACCCGCGCAATCCCACGCTGTGGACAGACTACGCTTGAAACGACCGAAATTACGCGGATTACGCCGACGGGCGTCGAGCTGCGTGACGGGCGCACCCACGAACTGGACGTCCTGGTCTGCGCGACAGGCTTCGACACCACCTTCCAGTACCCATTCCGCGTGCTAGGGCGCGGCGGGCAGGCACTGAACAACCGTTGGGCGGCGATGACGGGAGGCCCCGAGGCCTACCTGTCACTCGCCGTGGACGGCTTCCCGAACCTGTTCGTCTGCGGTGGGCCCCACTCGGCCGTTACTTCTGGCTCGCTCGTTACCGTCGCAGAGCACGTCGTCAAATACGTCGTCGAGGCGGTGCAAAAGATGCAGCGTGAGAGGCTGCGCAGCATGGAAGTGCGCCAGGAGGCGATGGAGGATTGGAGCGCGTATGTAAGGGTGAGTGGACGAGCCAGTGTTGCTGTGCTTGCTGCGAAGATTTATGGACGCATTGTACTGACTGGAGCTGCTCACGAAGGCGTATTTCCCGAGGGTCCGTAGGACTTTCAAATCACCGACATCATAGGGCAAGCATCGCTCATTGACAGTCGTCTCTTGTTCTCTCTAGACGATATTTACCGACCCCTGCAGCTCATGGTTCAAAGATTCAGAGGGGCGGGTTACTGCGCTTTGGCCAGGTATCATACGCGGATGGGCATTTTGTGCTGGGCAGGGCGTTGACGGTCTCTCACTTATCTCAGGCACGTGCCTCCATGCCATCTACACGCTCGCGCATCCGCGGTGGGAGGACTTTGAGTACAAATTGTTGGATACAACCAGGGGCCGATTTTTCTGGCTCGGAGATGGGCAGACATACAATCAAAAGATAGGAGCGGGAAATCGTGAGTAGTTTTGTTGTCCTGCATATAGGTCTGAGACTCTTAATGGGCTTGACTAGGGGTGTGGCACCTCGATGCGGTGGACGTTCCTGCAGGTATTGTACACTCGCCCAGGGTATGCTATATTGAGCGATCATTCGTTCCTGACTTCGCTCCCATTAGTGCCTTCGGAATGATGAGATAACGCCTCGACCTCGTAGGACTGCTCGATAGATTTGGGGCATTCCGTACCGTAGTGTAGAATGATTCTGGGCAACACAAGCAGTGAAATAGATACAGCCCATGACAAACCCATTCCAAGCTTTGTATTCTAATTATAAACAAGATCAAGACTCCTCGCCAATCCCCTAACGCATCAGACAACGCGAGCGTCCAACGCGATGCAAAGGTGTGGTAACAAGTAAATCGCAAGCATGCCGAGTGTGAAATACGTACACACCCTTGGCAGGCTTTGATTACAGGTCCGCAACCGAACAAGCGGAACCTGGCGGGCCTTGCGCACCAGCCTTGTCGATAGCTTCCACTTCATCGCTCTCGAGATCGGCTACGAGAAAAAAAATGAGTGGCACGTGACGACAACTGCGCTGAACCTTCCCTACTCTTCGTGTGAAACAAAGAGTAGAAGAAAAGTAAGGGGAATGTGAAGACGCACGCAGATTAAAGATGCCTAAATATTCGTCCATACGTGCACGCCTCGCGCTAGTCGTGACGACGACAAAGCCCTTCGCGTGCGCCCATTTGAAGATGACTTGGCCGGGCGTACCGCCGATCCTGCGGGCGATTGTCCGTAGGACGGGATCTACGGGACCTCCCGGATACGTGGTTATAGGCCTTTGTTGTTGGTTTCCGAAGCACGACGGGGTCTCAGCGATTTCCGATCCACTATGGGGAAAGAGAAATGGGTACACACCCGAGGGTGCCATATGCTTCCGTCACGATGCCGTGCTTTGCGGAAAATTCCAGGGCGTCCTTCCATGATGCGTAATTGTACGGGTGAAGGTTGATCTACGATGGCATTTCTCAGTGCGTCCAGGAAGAAAGGAAGCAGGGAGAGTGTCGTGGAGTGGACGGTGAGCTGGAGGCAATTGGATGGGCTCACCTGGTTCACTGCGGGGAGACCTTTTCCCATCTCGACGATACGCCGCAACCACTCGAGGGTAAAGTTGCTCACGCCAATACTCCTACGACGGACGAACGTTGCTAATGATAAGCAAGGCGGGCGACATCTACTGTAGCCCTGACATACCTCGTTAGTCCAGCCTCTCTGACCTCGATCATGTCATCCCAGAGTCGTTCGACATCACCAGGGGACGGGATCAATGAAGGGCTATGGATGAGATACAAGTCGAGGTGCTCGAGATCGAGCTGCATTCGTCCATGGCCATGATCAAGGCAAAAGAGGGCGACAAGGGAGAGACATTAATTTACGATCATGCCCGTTTTACAGGTTTCAATCGAGCGATCAACGGTTTGGTCCCGGTCCTGAATTACTGCAAAATAGACGGACCTTGCGCAAGCTCGCATTCACCGCATTGTGCACGTCCCCGCCACTGTACTTGGTCGTGATAAAGAGACCCCGGCGCGCGAGACCGCTCTCGCGTAGCGCGATACCAACGGACTCTTCATTCGCGTAGACTATGAGGGACGTAAAGACGACAAAGGTCCGAGACACATGCGAGCGAGACTCACAAGCGGCAGTGTCAATATGGGAGAACCCCGCTTCGAGGGCTTGCTCGACAATATCGGTCACGTCCTGAAACGAACGTGAACGGCAGCAGAGTGAGTAAAGTGATAAAAAAAATTTCCGGGGACGGCGATTGCAAAGTACCTCGCCCTTGAATTTCGAACCGGTTCCGAAAGCGAGGATGGGGATCTACAGCACCGTACAGTACTAGTGTAATAGCGCTTTGAGGGGTGAGGGGAGGGATAGTAGATTCACCTCGTTTCCGTCATTAAGTGAAGCTGTGGGGACTGACATAGAGGTCTAGCGTACTGTGCTAATAAGAATGTGTCCTAATTCTGGATAAACAAATGCAGGGGAGTTCAGACGCCATCAACATGTGAATGATCTTGATCACTTGGGGAATAAACAATTACTGTACCGTACAGAAATGAAAACACGAAGCATATATACAAGGTAAATGATGAGAGCTGGTGGTGCCTGTACAAATTACAGTAGGGTATCGCAATCCGTGGATGGGTTGAGAGTACGATTGCAACAGCAACGAGGCTGCTACTCCGCGCGTACATACATATGGCGGTTACATCAATTTGAGGGTCTTTAGATTGAGACGGAGTACTGCTTCGCGGACTAAATTGGTGTGGCCATCAGCACAATGCTTAAGACTGCAGAGAAGAATGGGAGCAAGGGTAAACACACACCATTTGCGATTATCTGGGCGGTCCTCTCCTTATCTATAACCGCAGTATAGTGGACTGCAGAACAGTGGTCAGCCGATTCCTGCGTCCGTGTACGGTACGTACTGAACAATTCGCGGTCGCGATTGGTTGTATGTTGTTTGTGCAAGGCACCGAATTTGTTGCGCAGGTCTAGGGAATGCATGATTAATCGTCATTTCACCCACTTCTACGAGATGGCTGGGCTTACACTTAGCGACCGACTCATAATCATTAGGCCGGTCACCATACGTGAGCAAATGGTTCTTGAGCTGAACTCCTGCATGGAGCTTCTCTCTCAAGAGGTCGCACTTGTTTAGGAAAATAACGATTGGGACGCTTTCGAGGAGTTTGTTCGAGACAATACCGCGCCACAGCAGGAGAGAATCTTCCAAGCGATTGACACGCGGGTCCTACGTGATAATCTGTGAGGTTGCTGGCGGAACGTAGACGGGCAAGTGCATCTCACCTCAGCGAGCACCTGGTCAAATGCCGAGATAGGGGCGAGGAAAATGATGGCGGTCACTTCAAAAGCGGAGCGGATCAAAAAGGATTGATGCACAAGTAAGGTTGGACTAACCATCCTGGAAATACGGCGCCCACGCATGGCGTTGATTTCGAGCCCCACCCACATCGTAAATGATCCAATTACTGGTCCCCCGCATTGCTCCCATACTGATAGTGAACTGATGCTCCACAACGCCGACAGTTTTTAGGCGTGCTTTCAATACGTCATCTTTGAAAGTGTCAGAGTAGATATGCAGAGAGCTTTAGGGAACGTACCATCGGTTGGGGTGTACTCCTTCGCCGTGATGCGTTCTATTTGGTCGAGGTAGCTAGACCTAACTTAGCACCGTCATATCCTTCCATGAAATGAGGTTACACGCACAACCCGCTGCTCTCCTGCAGCCTAACCTGCCTCTCGACCAGTCGGTGGTAGACCCATTCATCATTCCATAGCCGGATAATGGCATCCCGAAACGTGTCAAGGACATGCACAGGATCAGAGGGGTCCTCCCATGCGGGTGTTGACTTTGACATGCGTTTTGATTGGCTGCGCCGCATTGAGAGGGCACGTTTCCAGTTGCTGGTCGTGCGTACGGCATACTCTCCGCGCGGCGTAGACCAACCTGGTGTACTCCCATCTGCGAGGCGAGTCGCCTCATCGTCTTCGTCGTCTTGCCGCAATATCTGAATGAGCCGTGCCTCCAATTCAAGAACAGGAGCAAGCGCCGCGCAGTATTCGGCGTATTTTTCACTGGCGATTCGGCGAATTTCTGGGTCTGTCTTGACTGAGGTGGCGATTTGCCCATCGGTGTTAAGAGAATCCAAGTCGGGGAAGTCGAATACTTCCTCCTCTCGCTCCATGGCGATAGTATCAAGGATTCTACGAGAAAACGGGTCTGCGCACGGGCGTTGGTGATTGCAAAAGGCAAATACCTTCGGACGGAACGGATGAGGTTGAGATAAATAACGATACGCCATGCTACTCGCTCTGCCTGGAAAGCCGCGGGGGTATGGAGGAGCTGGAACTCTGGGATATGAGTGAGCGTGAGAAGAAAGAGGAAAGAGTATGGTAGCGTATGAGGCCTGAATGGCACACACGGGAACGAGGAGGTTGTCCCTTTTGATGACGAAGTACCGGGAAAAGCAATTAAGAAACACATACGTTTTAGCGTCGTACTCTTGCCACTTTCACTCTGCCCCAGGAGGAGGATCTTGACGTCTGCTCTGTTCCTTTTGAGGTCTGCACGCTCTGTGCGGAGCTGTTCGTCAATTGCATCGCTGACGCGCTTGGCAGTTTGTTCAGCTCGAATGCGGGCGTCACGCTGTACGGGGGTCTCATCAAGTGGAGGACGAAGGACGTCTTCGAAAGGATCGGCAGGGTTATTCTGTGGGACGGATTTTGCGGCGACCATGGTGGTAAGAGGATGGTAAGCGGTAAATTGTGATGGTAGTCCGAGAGAGTTGGGCGGTGCGTGGGGGGGGACCTGGAAGTGGGAAAAAGAGAGACAAGAGGGGAAATTTAAACCGAGGAGATCTGGTATCCGGATCTGATTTTTGCCTAAAAAAAGTCGGTGGTTGCTGTCCCATGTATGTTTTGAGCCGCAGTCTCGCGCATATCAAAACGTCGCCACCAAATTTATTGATCTCATCACTCGGCCCTGGTCCACCGGTCTTGGTCCACCGTTCCCACGTGACAGACATCTTCTCACGGCATGCGCGTCGCGTCTTTCCTCTCTCTCTCCTCATTCTACTCATGTTCCTAACTCGTTCAGAATATGGTCCGTCTTTCTCCCCCAAGCCTCCCAAATCATCATTCATCTTGTCTCACTCCCAGATCGTGGTGTCAACACCTTTTCACCCGAGGGTCGTTTATTCCAAGGTAACCCCAACTTGACGCATATATTTCACTCCGTCCAAACTCACAGAGCCTAGTCGAATATGCTATCGAAGCCATCAAAGTACTCCCTTTTGTGAAACTACATGTCACTTGTGCTCATCTTTATCTCCAGCTCGGTTCAACAACCGTAGGCATCCGTACCCCAGCGGGTGTAGTCCTTGGTGTCGAGAAGCGCGTCCAATCCCCCTTGCTCGAAGCCTCTTCGATAGAGAAGATCATGGAGATCGACAGACACCTCGGCTGCGCAGTCTCGGGTCTTACCGCCGACGCGCGGACCATGGTTGACCACGCCCGGGTCACGGCCCAAAATCACGCGTTCACTTATGACGAGCGCATCAAGGTCGAGAGTGTCACACAAGCAGTATGCGATCTTGCCCTCCGCTTTGGTGAGAGCGTGCACGACGAGGATGCCATGATGAGCCGGCCTTTTGGCGTTGCCTTACTCATCGCTGGCATCGACGAGCTCGGTCCACAACTGTGCGTACCCCAGTAATGCGTCCCTACTTCAGCTCCTCATATTTCGTAGCTTCCATACTGATCCTTCAGGAACATTTGTACGCTACGATGCCAAGGCAATTGGCTCTGGTTCCGAGGCGGCACAAAGCGAACTCCAGGATAAATGGCACTCGGTGCGCCGTCTCTTCGCGTCTGAGTTGCGCATATAGTCCTTACACAGCCATAGCAAATGTCCCTTAGAGAGGCGCAGGTCCTCGTTTTGAAAGTACTCAAGCAAGTCATGGAAGAAAAGCTCGATCAACACAACGTCCAGCTTGCTCAGGTTCGTACAATGCACTCGTGTGACGTCACACGACAACCCATCTTTGATACTCCAACTCCCAGGTCACTACGGACAAAGGCTTTCATATCCTGGACGAACGTGCGCTGAAGGAAGTCATAGATGCGATGTGAGACGTAGACTGAGCGAACCCGCTGACCGACTAGCTGCGGAGTTGTATTAACAATTTCTAATCTTACTTTCTCCATCCCTTTCCATCTCCGTGCGCTTCTGGAACAACACAGCAGGGCAGAACCGCGAACATATTAACGTAACCGCTCTGCGCCGTTCACACGCCGTCCTAGTTGAAGACATGTCGTCCGTTTCGGCTGGTCTTCTCCCAGAAGAGGATCAGGGTTGTTATGCGCCAGGTTGGCTCCAGAACTCTATCACATGGATGGCAGACATCAAAGCGATACATTGCGCAGAGCGCACGGCTGATCCCGTGGGGTGTCGCGAGGTATACTACTAATGCTACAAGAAGACCCGAAGGAGTATCTGATGATAATGAGAAGGGTGAAGATATCCTATGATGTTGAACTTCTTTTCCGTCTTCCCCTCTCCCCTCCCTCTCTATCTCCGTATAGGCACAACGGAAAGACCCTTTTTCCTCTCTCCGAATTAGTCGCACAATTCAAAGGGAATGCGATGCTCCTCACGACGTACGGCTTGCATCCCATGCCACCGACTACGCAACGCGTAACGCATGTCCTGTTCGTGAACATCGGACACTGTCAATCGATGGGACACCAATCTCAACTAGACGCGCATGCCTGCATGAAAGCTTTTACCACAGTGGTCCGTTTCCGAGTGCTGCTCCGATGACTCGCCGTCGAGCACGTAGAGCCCGCGGCTGTCGGCGATTCGGACTCTGTCGGTGACGGCACGACGATCTCTATCTCGGCATCGGCGTCGAAAATATCCTTGGGCTGAATTAAGATGAGCCGGGGGGAAGGCGACCGAGAGTGGAGTCAGCAGAGTACAAATTTTTGGACTTGTGGAGGTGACTCAGACTATGTTTCTGTACTTACCAAGGCGAAACTCGAGCGAGATGGAGTATGAGGGGTATTAGTAAACCGGTAATCTACCGTCTTCTCGCGTGAGTCACAAAATGATGCGGGTTCTTTCGATCGGCGTGCGGTGGAAGGATAGACAAAGCTCGCATTTAAATCTGTCTTTGGGGCAACCGAGAGGGGGGAAGGGGTTGTGTGGAACAGGGAAAGGGACGAGGGGGAATAAGATAGGACATACCTTAAGAAATTCATTGTCCAGCTGGGGTGGATATCGGGGTGGGTGCGGAACAACGGATGGTGTGGATTTGGTGCGACGGATGCTAAACTTGCCCCGCTGCTTCGTGTTAGTGACTTGCTGCGCTTGGGAGAGAACGAAAGCGATGGATGGCAGCGTCGGGTCAGCCGGGCGCATTTCTATGGATCTTTATAACACAAGAAAGGAAGGGAAATGAAAGGTGGGGTGTGGGTGTAGGTAGGGACAGGCGAGAAGGGAAAGAGAGGGGACGGCGCAGGATATGAACTCGAAAATGCGATTTCGTAGTCGGTGCTTATATATACTACGGAAGTACCACAGACTGCCAGAATCTGCACACACTCCGTATGCAACAGGAAAGCGCGAGGTGATGTATAAGGTTCTATCCCGCCGTGTGCCGTGCGGTTGCTGTAACTGATTCTGTAAAGAGGTGAACTTGAAAGTTTCCTTTGGGGAATCTAGCCTGAGTAGAGAGGGTATCCGAGTTATTCCGAGTCGAGGGGCCTTTCATTTTATTGCCTTCTCATATCTATTGCAACCCGTCATTCGGCTGGGAGTGGGAGGATATGGGGACCGTGTTACGGAGGCACAAAACATGAAGAGGGGGAGAGCCGAGATAGGAAAAGAAGGTGTTCAATCGAGTTGAGACTGCAGAACAGAAGAGAATTTAATACAACACGGCCACAGCCGTGTTACAAAGAAAGAAGATAGAGAATGAGGGTGGTAGTAAGCAGGGAAACTTGAAACCTTCCCCTTCACATTCTTGATTTAGCTGAGACAACGGCACAAGCATGACTGTAGAGCACGCGTCGGATGCCAATGACGGGAAGACCACGCAGCTACGCAAGAACCACTGGCAAGGGACAATGTGACTTTCATCGGATTGGTTCAGACACAGGGTGCCGGAGGTTGCTGCAAACCTATCGGGTGCCCAAATACGCCGGACGCAATCGAGAGCTCGGGACTCAGGAAACTCGATCGCAAAGCCAAGTGTCGGTTCGCACGCGAAGGGAAAGATCCCCTCCTTCATTTGTCCGCGGTACGTATACGTATTACCGTGCTGTGCTGTGTGGGTCAGTACGGGCCAGTACTGTATTTGATTCGCGGAACTCCCATGCGAATCATAATACCGTGCTACTGTAGTATCATAAACGTGTACTACTTCGTCTTTGGTCTACTCCGCCGGCAGAGAAGGCGGCGCATCATTCAGTTTTGCATTTTGCTATTCACCGCTTACTACTCACAGTGCCCCCATCAACCTCGTGGGGGTTACGGTGGCAGCCGTTAAGAAGCCTTCCAGTACAGCAATACAGCGAGGCAGGGAGCGAGCCAATCGGGTGCCACCTGCAATCTGGCGAGGCTCACATCGCATATGAGGTCGTTCCATTTTTGTCCGAAGAGCGAAGAGCGCGTCCCAAACACAGACTCTGTATATGTGGGCATACATGCACAAATGTACCTTCCCATTCTTCACAATCACTGATGATTGCTCTCGTCAGGGACGTCCGAGCGTACGCAGATTTCGTGCGGCCCCAACGAAATACTACCGTAGGTCAAAAAGGGATGATGCAATGGTCGCACACGAGTCGTTCCAACAGAGTACGTGATCGTCTTTCTTGTGTACGTGCGAATTGCTTGTATAAAGAAGCGGTTGGGGGGGGAGGGGGGCTCAAAATCGATCCCGGTGATGGCGGTGCTAAAGTTATTGTTGGTAATAATATATTACAACGTTCAGCCGTAAGGAGGGGTCCCACGTAATATAAAAAGGACACCAATCCTGCGATCTTCGAATACCTTTCCTGAATCTGATCTCCGAGCCCCACCGGCCTCCCAAGATGCCGCGTTGTTAATCTAAAGGGAGTGAAGCAAAGGAAGAGAAACTCATGTTATACAAGGTCCGCAACCTCATGGGAAACGGGAAACCATCGCGTAGGCGCGCTTTGCGCTTCATAGCGACCATTACTGTACATACAGTACTCCGGAAGTCGGTCATGGCGTTATCAAATTAAGCGGCACAGCGTTTTCGATTATGATCAGATAACTTGAAGGGCAGTTGGAAATTGTCCAATACCAAGGTCGTGGACCAGGAACACTGAGAACGGCCGTAGTTCCGCGGCCCAATTATCCATTGGGTTACATATCTCTTGCGCGAGAAGTTAGTTGCGGTTGTCAGTTTGCTTGGGCCCATCGGTGCAAGGCGTTGTGAATGCCAGACTCACGCCAGTAGGTCACACAAGACTCTCGGCGGCGAATAATTTCATAACCGCCCAGGTTACGCCAGAGGCCAGTGGCTTCCTGAGCGCTAGTTTTGAGGGGCTTTCTTTCAGTTGAGATGTAGACCTTCTCAGGTCGTATTGTTGCATCACGTAAACGTTCCAGAAAAAGAAAACAAATCAGTCCGTGAGATCGGTTCGCAACATGGATGACATAGAAAGGTTCAACAGGACTACTGTAGTACTGACAAGATCTCAGCACATCCAAATGTCGTCAAACTTAGGCGACATGTAATCTGCGAAGCTAGATGGGAGGCTACGTAGGGGGCTTGTGTGACGTGGACTCATGGAATATATATGACATCTGATGGATCTTAGATGACGATGGCGATAGGCGTAATTGGGGGTCATGGGGGATTGGTCTTGGCTGGGCAACCAAAACGCCATATGGCGTGTATATATCGGATTCTCGAGAGGGAACTGGCAGTGGTGCCGTCAGAGGTACGGATTCGTGACCTACCGCCAGTGCCAGTGGCACTGCCGTATTAGTGTCCGTTATTTGCGAACAAGATAGTTCACCCCGAGGACCTTGACCGCCCAATGAACCTGAAGGCCTCAGCCTCGAACACGACCCCTTTGGGGTTGGTTCGTGGTTCTAGATACGCCCAGATTCTGGGGATGATTCGCCGGGAGTAGGGCATGGCAAATTTTCACCTTGGGTATGACTGTGCCAGCAGAGCCCCCTGATCGCTCGAGAGGCGGCTCGAAGAGTGCGTCTACGGCGTCTTCGCGAGTCTGTGCGCTTTCTGCCAGCGTGGGACCAGGAACGGTCACCCCTTGTGGTGGGGGGTCGAACAAATAATCGGATTGCCTGCTTGTCTGGGCGTCCTCGTGTACACCATCGCCGTACCCCAAGGTTGGGGAGGCCCGTTCACCCTGCGGTGTGACCGGATTCAAAGGCGATGCAATAGACACAGCTGACGTTTGCTGTGCAAATGATCATGTCACGGAGGGGTTATTGTGGCGATCAGTTTCACAGTTCTAAGGTTGAGGGAGGGATACGTACTATCGCGACGTGTGTCATCAAAGGTGAAACAGAACGTTCAAGTTCTCCATTCATGATTTCCAGGTTGCTTGAAGCTTTCTGATCGTCCGCCTTCCCGTGTACCCGGCCACCGGGCCTGCGCTTCGTCTTGTTTCCTACGCCTGGCGGCTCGGTCCGTTTCTCGCGCTCAGCCTGGACCTGTGGTACTTTTTCGTAACGTCCGCGGGGTCGAGGGACCTCCGGTTTGGAATGTCCCTCAGCTTCCCTCTTGTTTTGAGTCCGGGCGCGAGCAACATCATCACCACCAGCATCACCGGAACCACTGGAAGCAGCAACAACGGCAACTCCCAAGGCAGCTCCTTCCTCCGCTTTCCTCCGTGCCTCGCATTTACGTTCAAACTCCCGTCGCTGCCCCTCTAACCGCTGCGCATTTCTTTCGCGTCGGCGTTTCTCCCGCTGAGTCTCCTTTTGCCAAGTCGCGAGAACGTTTTGTTGTCCCCGTTCCGTACTCGAACCTTTGACAGCGCGCTCCTCCTTGCCACATGGTATAAGCTGTTCGTCGGCTTCGTAGGCGTCACTGTGCTGGAGAGGTTACAGGGCCGCGATAGAGGTCAGCATGTCTGTGGAATCGGAAATCACAAACGTACAGCTACGTTCTGCTGCGCCTTGTGTAGTTTCCATTGTTCCCTGTCGTAGATCAAGGCGTGAGCCAAGGTAGGAGTATCTGACCAATTCAAGTCGAACCTGTCGAGTCCATCGTGCATACAATGTGCCCCGTTCAACATCGTTCTTTGGAGATGCAGGCGTATCTTGAGGAATTATGTACTCAGCATAGATAACCTTCCACCAAGCGAACTAATGATCATCGTCCGCAAAAGATCGTGAATGTCCAGGTGAGGAAAGAGGAGTACGACACTCACTGGCAGTAAGATTTCAACGGCGTTCCTATCACTATACACAGGAGCGATGGTAGACTAAGAAGAGCTAGCCACTAAAAGTGAAGCGAGCCCGACGATCGATAAGTATCCCGCAGCCCGCAGCCTCCAGCGCTATGCTGATACCGGCCCGGAGTGATTTTGCCCAGACGGGTAATGAGGACGCTAGTATTTATTATTACCGTACATACAGTACATCCTGCAAAGCATCTAGTTACAAATTCCTTCCTTCTCCGTAAGAAACGAATAAAAAAAATGAAGCCAAACTAATATCACGGAAACCCGACTCGGTTAGAAATATCCCTCTCGCCTCGGCACGCTGACGGGGGGCGGTCGCTCCCGCCCGGCCCCACTCCCAGGCCTCTCGCGAGAGCGTGGCGGCGGTGCAGGGTTAGCCGCACGCGCGGAAAGCGGTAATGTGCCTCCGCGTGGGGGTGTAGGCGCAGGTGAAGGAAGGCCTACACGCACAGGGACGGGCGAAGCGAGAGCCGGTTGTGAAGAGGCAGGTGGGGGCACCAGTGACACCGTAGATGTTGATGCGGAGGAAGTCCCGCGGGAGATGGGAACAGACGGCGTTGTGGGGCGGCTCGGATTGGACGTGGCGGGCGGCGGGAATGGCGAGCGGGCGCGACGCCCGAGGGAGGCGGAGAGCATGGGCGACTGTGGCTGCTGTGTGGATGGTGAGTTGCTGCGCTGCACGAGCATCGCTACCGACGCCACTGGGGAGGGTACAGGAGCATTGCGCGGTGTGCGGATTGGGGAGTCTGTAGGCGGTGTTAGTGGTGTCGCCGCGGGAGTACTGCGCCCCGAACGCGTGGGTAAGTCTGCCGCTGGACCAGGGGGTGACGTGGATGCCAACTCAGATGCTTGGCCGGTTGCTGCTGTCGTTGCATTGCGCGTGGTTCGTGGGGGTAAGCTCGGAGCTTTGGAAGCGAGGACTGACGTGCTTGGTGCAGGAGCAAGAATGGGGACCGGTGGGAGAACGTTCTCGGGTGGGATTGGAACAAGAAGAGCATCAAGAATAAACCGAAAGTCAAGGCCAAAATCTTGAAGAAGCTGAAAATGCGGTCAAAGGTCTGGCTCATACAACCAATAAAGCACGCACTTTGCGACTTTGGTTATGTGTTATGTTCAACGCCTCGTCCACTACGCCTTGGTCAACGTCCGTGCCAAAAACCTGAATCCTAAACATCTCAGCAAACGTTTCTATCTGGGATTTTGCCCATTCGATGAAACCTATAAAATGTTATGTCGAAGGGTTTCAGACAAAAATCGACATGACTCACTGCTCGCGACTTCATTCTCCTTAAAACTCGCAAGGAACCAGTCCGCGGTATGTTTAATTACAGTGAAGATAGTGATCGCGAGTTCACTGATATACGTCCCAATGTGGCCATCAAAGCGAATCATACGTACAAGCCGACGTGCGGTCTCTGTGCGCGCGGAGAGGAGTGTCTTGCGCGCTGCGGCACCAGCGTCGAGGCGAATGAGTAGGGAAATAAGTTTCTTGACCGCCTCCTTGTGATTGTGAGGATAAGAAAGTGCTTGTAGAAGACCAGAAGTAAGCGAGGTCGTCAAAGGCATAAGCTTTGTTGACAGATGCGGCATGGTGGTGAGCTTCGCTTGCCCTACGGGTACGTCAAGAAAGGAGCAGACGGGAGGTGGCAAGACGAAGTACCTTGCTCAACCAAATCCACTGCTGTGTCCCACTCGCGTAGTGCAATCGCCATTGTCAGCTGATCCGCAAAGTCGCCGATCCATCGCGCGTCCCGTTCTGAGGTCTCCTTCGCACCATCGCTCATACCTGCTTGCTGCGCGAGGTCGGCCATCCAATCTGGAACAGGAGGAACGTCGCCCAGGGCAATTGAATTGCGCTGGAAGCGATGCAAGTCAGAATCAGAGAATACAAGACAAGAACTACAACGGCCAACGTACTGCCCCACCAGCCCATAGACTCTTCCGTCGTTCGTGCTCGCCCTCGCGTTCTTTGCGTTTCTTAGCAGCCAATTCCTCCGCTATGTGGCGGAATTGCGCAAGTAGATTCTTCTTGTCCGAAGCTGACTCTGTACGATATACATGGGTCTCCTTACCATGCCTGACTTTGAAGACATTTACGAGCGCTGTGGCATGCCAATAAGCATTGCTCTGACAAGGAGAGTGTAAGACTACGCACTGGCAGTGTCCTTTGTATCCAACACGAGCATCTCATTGAGTGGCCAGCAGCGTTCCGCGACGAGCTTATCAGTTTCTGACGCGTTACGGCGACGACGCCTGCGGGCTACAAGCACCGCATCATCAAGGAGCACGAACCGCACGGCAGTCATGGACCTGTATGTCGCAGCGTTAAGGGCCGATATACCGTCCATCTCGGCAATGACATGCCGACCAGGCGTTGTCGGAACAAACTTGGCAGAACCTTCTATCTGAGCATGCAGACTCTGCATTTGATTCGCATAGAGCACGCGCAAGTCAGCGACGGATGACCGGACGTTACGCCTGCGATCTGAGAGACGTGAGCCTGGGGATGGGAGAAAAGGCAGACGGCGGACCAGCGACGGAAGCCGACTCTTCTATATGCAGGACAGAAGGCATGCTTTTCCACTCCGAGAGGCTCTCCTTGAGCTCCATCATCTCGTTCTCCAGCGTCCCAATTTCCTTGGAGATGAAAACGAACTGGGCGTAGCTAGTAACGCGTCTGAGAAGCATGCGATGGACGAGTCACATTAGACAAACTTTTTCAACACGTTCCGTTGTAGATCAGCCGCGACCTCCTCTTTCGAGTTTTGCAACGATGATTGTAGCGAACGAAGCTCAGCCTCGGTAGAATTGGCGAGTTTGAGCTTAAGATCTTAGACGTCGGTTAGTTCTGATAGCAATGTATTAGAATTGACGACCACACGCACAGGCGTCTGGATCAAAGTCTTCAACGTCCAACAACCTGTTTTCCGCGGCACGGATATCCTCTCTTGACAGAGGTTGTTGATGTACGACCTCATCTCTCTCACAGACTACATCGAGACTAGGCCCGCGTAGGCTGAGTGGTATCGTTGGTACTGACGGCGGAGTACCGTCTGCGGGGGTAGGAGCAGAGATTGTTGCATAGCGCGTTGACATGCGGCGCTTAATCTTGTCATCGATACGGGACTTGCGGACATTTTTGTTGAGCTTTGTGGTTGCTGGTTTTGGGCCCTTGCGAGCTGAGGCTTTGCTACGGAGTGACTCCATTGCGGAGAGGTGGAGAGAGAGGTGTGAGTGTGGTAAGAGTGAGAGTTAGTCACCCGACCGAATCAACTCTTGCATGATCCCTCGACTCTGCTTTCTCATGGCTCGACGCTCTCTCTCCTCTTCGCCTCCCCGCGATATAAAACGCCCTCGAATAGCAGGCCTCACCCCGGATGACTACAGAAACGGTCTCATGCTTGCGCCAATGGTTCGTTCTGGTGTCCGTACGTCGCCTCAGCCATCTAACAACTCCTTTCCTTCCAATTCTCATGTCTTCAGTTCCCACAAGACTTTTCGCTCTCAAACATGGGGCAAAGCTTGTTTGGGGTCCTGAGATGGTCGATAAAGCTATGTTAAACGCGGAACGTGTTGTGGATCGTGTGTACCTCCTTGCTCTCACCCGGCACCTAATTCAAGAGAAACCACTTTTCTAAGCTGTATCAGGGACAATTTCGTACAATGGGAAACAAGAGCGAGCCATGTTCACTTGTCACCCCATAGAAAAGCCATATCTCATCTTCCAGGTTGGCTCCGCCGATCCTGACCTCGCCGTGCAAGCAGCACGTGTCGTCATAGACGATGTCTCTGGCATCGAGCTAAACTGTGGCTGTCCCAAGCCCTTCTCGACCCATGCGGGCATGGGTGCCGCCTTGCTAACGAACCCTGATCTCTTGTGCACCATCCTCTCTGCCCTCCGTCGCGAGCTTCCTCCTCAAATCTCCGTATCCGCAAAGATCCGACTGCTTCCGACACAAGAAGACACCCTAGCCCTCGTCGAGCGCATCGTAAAAACGGGAATCAACTGCCTCACAATTCATTGCCGTACGCGTAACATGCGCCCGCGCGAGCATGCCCTCATCCACCGCCTCAAGGAGATCGTTGATTTCGTCAAAGGCCTCGGGGTCAATGTGGCGGTCATCGAGAATGGTGATTGCGTAGGTTTCGAGGATGCACGGCGGATACGTGCTGTGACAGGGGCGGATTCCGTCATGATCGCCACCGCGGCGGAGGCGAACCCCACCATCTTCTCCCCAACCCCGCTCTCGAGCCTCGAGGAAACTTTCATTCTACCATACCTTCGACTCGTACGTGCCCACGCTTCCGTGCCGTCTGCGCCTCCCTTCATTCATCGGTAAAAAAAAGTGCAAATTCCTTGACAACCACTGGGCCTCCACCAAGTTCTGCGTCTCGCAGTTTAAGGGACGCAAGGCTGCCAATAAGACGCTGCGCGAGGCAGTCATCAAGGCAAAAGGCTACGCCGACCTCGATGCACTCGTCGTACCTTGGACGGGAAGCGACGAGTTTGCCGCCATTAAGTCCACCATCGATGCCCGTGCAACAGCACCGCCCGTCTTACTACCCTCAGACCAGAACACGCCACCCCCAGAGGAAGGGTCAGAGGAGATGGTTACTCCACCAGGTTGGCGAGGAAATCCCGACCCTGCGGTCGTCCACGACGCCCCCCTGCTCCCCGCCAACGAGAATCGGATCGTGATTCCTGCTGGTGTGTCAAAGCAGGACCCGGGGACGCCGACGCCTCTTGCGTTGTCAGGGCCTGTATCGGTATCTAAAGCTCTTCCTGTAATGTAAATTAAATTGATAACCTTTCATCTCCGTGTCATATTTATCTCTAGCTTGTGCCATCCCGTCTGACCTGAAAGCTGACACTGAGACGTAGGACGATGAAAGGGTGAGGCTCGTGTCTCTACCGTATACTGGGTACTCGTGTCAAGATGGAGCGCCACGGTACATACCACCGCGGACCACATGATGGATAAGTTCGGCCTAGATCACTCACTACGTACCTTTCGAGAACAGAACATGGCTATGACCATGGTCTGCTGGGCTAACTTTCAAGCTTGGAGTGGCCTACTTTATTGGAAATGAGGAGGTGACAAAAATCTGCGGTGGTCATCAATTATTACAAAAAGTCAAAATTTTCTCCGCATTACCAAGCAGAAACTGGCTTGCGAAGCCATCATCCGTACAGCTCCCGGAAAAATAAATACTTTATCTGTAGTCAATAACACCCAAAATAATGCCCACATCTTTGAATGCTTTTGTGGTGGTATAGATACAGTTCTCCGACTTGATTGAATGCCGCCCGTTTTATCCACTGTCACAGAGGAATTGAATGCATCCTTATGCAGTGGTTGGTGTTAGAAAATCCTCTACAAATATAACCATGATATATATTCGCATAACTGCGCTTTTCCATCTCTACAACTAGTGAGCGAGCGAAAACCTTCTAACCTGCGTGATACAACCACGTACTATCAGGGCTCAGCCGACTCGAAAAGAAAATTCAATAAAAAGGACGAAAGAAAATGGTACCATGTTAGACGATGAATGAAGGACAAGAGAGAGAGGTACAGTTCTGCGATCTGCTTCTTCTGTGCTTGCTACATTCGAAGAAACCATGACTTGTGGTCTGCTTCGAGTTCATGGTCAAGTGGTTTGCTATACCTTCTGGCTATCAAGGGTAAGAGTGAGGTGAGACGCGGCCCAGCGACTCTAAACGAAAAAAAAAACTTACGGTGGTCCTGGGAAACATGCACCAATTGAAATCGGAAGTTTGAAAGCTACAACAGAGTCCCCAAGGAGCCGAGCGACACAGACCCACGCAGTCAATTTTGTATCACGCTCAGGTGACAAGCACGGAAACTCAAGCTGTCCCACCGACACGGAATGCATTCTGCGGCGTGTTTTTCGCAATTGCTGCTTTTAGAACATTCGCATCGGCACGGCGCATAAGCAGTGTCCTTTGAAACCCCTGGCTAATCCGGTTGCCAGAACATCCCCAAAATCAGGGCGATAAGCGGCATCGAGGATTGTCGAGGGTTTGCA
>QFEY01000867.1:0-155486 GCA_003316435.1 Russula virescens | reverse complement strand
CAGAAAATGGCTCATAAGGGGCCAGCAAAATAACGAGGAGTGCAGAAAAGAGGCATTGTCCCTCATCACCCCTCATCTACAGATGCCCCAGCAGGCTCATGATCCCAACAAGTCACACATTGCGAGGCCTTAGAAGAGGCTCATAGTTGCTCAAAGTGGGTAATGTCACCCACTTATTGATGTGCATACCCCACAGATCTGGTTTCTCAGCCCCATGTTCTCATACCCAACACATTGAAGGTAGTACTATGTGTACACTTAGCTTATGGGCTTGAAAATATGGGCAGAATACTCACCCAGACAGTCTCATGCCCTATCTTGTGGCACTGGATTGATGCTGCACCACCCAGTTCTGTGCTATTGCCATAGTGGCCATCAGTAAATTGTGGAGAGTCCTGCAAGGCCTCATGAGTTAAGACCAGCCAGTGCAAGCTGCCACATGTGGCATGATTCGGCTGTCTTCTTGCACCAGCCTTATAATGCCTCAGGGTGATTATGTCAATTTAAGTGAGTGATGTGCCTAATTCATGAATCAAGAAAATCTGATGTCCAATCAATGAGTTTGCTGTGAACCTCTATTGATCTCATGAGCCAAGTACCCACTGACATCCAGAGAATGAGTGTGTGCTGTCATTATACATTAAATCATGAGTCCAAATGCACTATTCCATGAGCTCATGAGCAAGTACAATCTCATTTTTCAAGTACACATCTATTACATTAACATCACAAATTCTCGTCGAGCCTTATGTTATTCACTACAGAGTATACAATCTTCCAAAGAGTTATGAATCAACAATAATCATTATTCAAATATCTAGGTGCAAAACATCAGGAAATATGGAAATGTAGCTATGCAAGGGCATGTCAGGCACATCAAGCATGAGCCTCCTGAATCCTCAGATGACAGGACCTGGATGCCTGGTGCAAATAGGCAATGGCACAGGTTGTGGGTGCAGGTATGTCAGTAACCCATAACCCATACCTGTACTGTCAAAAATAAAAATAAAAAGAAATAATGATACCGTTGCAACAGAATCAAACATAAATTAATTCATGTACAGCTAATTAACTACACAGTAAAGAATATACGAATGAAGCAAAGAACTGGGTGAGCCAGCTCAAAGCTTCAAAAGAAAGAGGTCAGTAATGGGAGGGTTTATATACCCTCAGCATGTGCATGGGCCATTTGGCTTTGTATGCACACATGCCATGTTTTTGTTGATTGCCGACACCTATGTTTGTACTCACTTTGTCCACTTGCCACCCTACCTCAGTGCTGTCCCCTTGCTTGCAAAATTGTGATCACCAGCTCCTCTCAGTCAAAGACACAAGGTAGGGCTTCTGTCCTTACTTCACTCTGGACAGCTGCTGGGTCATGCACTCACAAATGTGTAGTATGAATGGATGAGAAAATGACAAGCGGGACAGCAAACACAATGATGGCTCATTGAGAGACAAAGACAGCAATGGGTTCGACAATAGGGGCAACAATGGGCAGAGGGCAGGATGCTGCTCTCCCCGCCTAGGTGAATTCTTCATTTTTTACTTCCTTTTTGTGTGGCTCACTTTTGTTTATTTATAGCTATACTACAGACAAATGCTGACAACAATACACCTCACCATGTCCCTCGCCCGCTCACATGGCATTCCATCCCATCATGTTGCCCACTCATATGGCGTCTCGTCTCGTTCCCATAGCCTGCTTGCACAGCATCTCATCATGTGGTGTCATCTCTTGCTTGCTTGCATGGCATCTTGTTGCGTTGCATCGTCTGCTTATATGGCATCTTGTTGCTTTGCGTCGCCCACTCACACAGCATCTCAATATGTTGCATCACCTGCTCGTATGGCATCTTGTTGCTTTGTGTTGCTGTTACAAGCTCTGGCCCTGGTCCTCCAGAGGACCCTTCCTGCATCCCTGCCTGTACCTCCCAGCAAATCATCTGGGACTCACTGCCTTTCGTGTCCTATTCAGAGCCTCCAGAACCCTCACATGAGCTGTCACATGACAGATCACATGTCTCATCAGGAGACCAGTCACATGACTGGTCAGGTACTGCATCAGGTGATCACTCACATGACTGATCACATGTCACATCATGTGACTTCCAGAACCTTCCGCTATGTTCTTCTTCTCCTTCCATTACTGTACTGATTACTGTTCCTCTGTCACTATCCTTGTTCTCATGATCTGTTTACTGTACCATTGATCAGCTCAACATCATCTGTTTGTCAGATTACTTACTGATTATTCTGTGATTCATCAGCTCGCTTACTATACTTCTTGTCACTTGCTGATTCGTTGCTTACTGATCCCTCTTGTCTGATTACCTGATTCCCTGATTGATTACTTAGCATTACTGATTGCATTTAGTCAGCTTAGTTAACCCCTTAGCAAGACTGATTTGTCATCCAGTAGAATACTTGTATTTATACTTGCGCTAGTACTGAACTTAGGCCCTAAGCCTGAGTTAACTCAGTTATTGTCTCATTGCTTCTACTCTCTTGTGTGCACATCCAAGGCCCTCCTCTTCTTCTGAAACATTTACTCTTGACTTGTGTTCATTTGCAAGTCATCCGGAGCTTACTGATTGAGCTATATCAATCAACTTGCCTGTGCACCACTTGTCCTGAACCGTCTCGGCCTGGTCTTCTGCCTAATTAGGCTTGACACGACTTAACTCGACTTAGGACCACATTGTAACGCGCTTGCCATTAGGCTTGTGCAAGGGGTGATTAATTTGGAGAAACTTAGTACCTCAAGGGCTCACACAACAGGACCTGCCTAATGTGGGGTCTATTGCAAAGCTATGTAGAGGTGTAAAAGTGTCTGCCTCTCCTATGTGAGGGGCTTATGCTTATATACATGTAAGCTATTTGCAATTAGCTAAAATTGTTTGTACCCGAGCAAGACCCTGTTTCAGTACACAGACAAATGACTGTGCTCCCTTTTAGGGTGCACAGTGCTATATCAGGCCATGCGATCGGGCATGGCCTGCATTCTTGTAGGCCCCTTTTTTGTGGGCCTTACACGCATTCAGTCCTACTACAAGACTACATGGCTGATAGGTTGAGCTCAGCTCCCTTTACTGATTACTTGAATATCAGAACTTTACTTGATTGCTATTGCAATAATGATCCCGAGACGGATCGTAGCAGTTGCCCACTTGCATGGCATCTTGTTGCATTGCGTCTCCTGCTCGTACACGCCTTGTCACATTGCGTCACTTGCTGGCATGGTGTCATCTCATAGGATGGTGGAATGAAAGATAAGGGGTAGCAGAATGAAGGAGGGCGGAACAATCGACAGAAAGATGTTTTGTATTCCTTACAGTCAATAAAATACAAAGTTGTTTCACTGTGAAGATGTACTAGAGAATACCCACATGGGTTATGGTACCTGGGGCAACCTGTGGCACCCACTGTGTAATAACCTGTGGGTTGACAGGTAGGTACCTGTGGCAGGTGTGGGTACAGGTAGCACTTTCAGTACCTGTGGGAGTACCTATGCCATTGCCTAGCTGCCAGTGTGCACTCAGTCGACAATCCCCTTGGGCTGGTTGGCACTATATGCAAATCAGACTTTTTACACAAAACGTAGTCATGGAACATGAAATGTAATGTATTTGGCCAACTATGCCATGAAATACAGCTCAGGTAAACATATGATTATGTAACCTCATTGGCACATGACAAAGGTCTGAAGAGGAAAGATGTTGCCTCGTTAGCTCATGAAAAGAAACCAAAGGAGCCCAACATTCCAATGAAAGAAAAATGCAAGCAACCACATAAGATGCATCGTTACAATAACCACATGAAGGATGTCACCTCGTTGGCTCACAAAAGGAAAGGAAAGGAAAGAAAGGAGCCAAATGTTCCAATTGAATGAAAGGAAAAAACATGAGCAACCCTACAATACTGGAAAAGCCTTGGGAGAGTTGAGCCCAGAGCGCAGAACCCCTGACAAGGGAAGAGAAACGTGAAATGGAAATTTCTGACTAAGTGTTAAATAATTCAGGTGACTCAGAAGATAAATGTATGAAATAGTAATTATCTCACATTGACATACAATGTCTTCGCAACTTGACACACAATTTATCCTTGCTTATAAGTAGGGAATAGCAGGGGTATGGCAACCCGTGCGGGTAACGGGTATGGGTAGGTAACGGGTACGGGTACGGGTCACGCTGGCGTTACCCGTGACCCCTGCCAAACCCACCCCTACACAGTGTGCATCAACACACTTGCACCGGTCTTTCTCACCTTGTACTAATTTTTAGCTTTCTTCTCTGCCAACCAATCTTTTATTTACTTAATTTACATTTCATCCCTTCCTTCATGTTGTCAGGTGTGTCGCCGACATACTGGTCTCTCACGCTCATGCGCTTTTCCTTCTATTCGTTTCTGTTTTGGCTCGATTTTCACAGACAAACAAAGCCAAACTCGAACACACACGCGCGAATACAAACTTTCGAAATCGAACTCGACAACTATTTGCTTCTCACCGCATCCTGCCCCCAACGATAACGCAAGTGCTGCCAATGTCAACATGAACGCCGCCAATGCGAACGCCGCCAACGAAACCCAAACGCAACGCAACGCAAATGCTAACGAAACCCAAACGCCAACGCAAACTCAAACACAAACTCGAACGCCGCAAACGCAAACGACACAGACACCGCCAACAATGCCCAACACAAACGTCGCCAACGAGAACGCGAACGCCAACTCAAACCCGGACGCCGCACTCACAACGCCAATGCAAACCTGAAAGCCGCCGACACGACACAAACGCAAACACAAACGAGACAAATCTGAATCCGAACGCCGCAAACACAACGCCGACACAATAATGCAAACGAGGCCAACCTGAACCCGAATGCCGCCAACACAACACAATCGCAAGCAAGACCGACTCGAACTCGAACCCGAACGCTGCAAACCCAACCTGACGCAAATGCAACGAGGCCAACCCGAACCCGAACCTGAACGCTGCTAACACAACACAACGAAAACGAGACCGGCTCGAACTCGAACCTGAACGCCGCAAACCCAACCCAATGCAAACACAAACGAAGCCAATGCAAACGAAAATGCCAGGAGGCTAACGCGAACGCCGCCGTCAATGCAAATGCACATGAAAATGTTACCATGGCATCATCGTCACTAGCTCCTGCACTTAAAGGAAACCTGCAATTGCAGGTCTTCTTAGTTGCAGGAGCTGATGGTGTATGGTGCTAGCGGGTTACCCTTACCCGTCTGACCCCTCGGCTATAACCCGTGGGTTACGGGTATGGGTTGAACGCGGGTATGGGTATGGGTACACTCAAAAGTACCCACGGGTTACCCGTGCCGATCCCTACTTATAAGTGCAAAGGTCACTTGCACTAATCCTATGAGTCAAGTGTAAGCCTCTGAAAGATTTGTGACAACATGTGATAACACTGATAACATGTAATGCCTTATATGGGTGCATGAGCCAATATTGGCCTGGTCAAAAATCGTGAGAGCCACACTGCCTCACAGCAATCTCCACAATTAGGTGATGCTACTGGCACCCAGAAAACCTGCTCATATCTCTACACCTCTGCCTTCTCCCAGTGTGTGTTGGTTTGGACTCAATGAAAACCCAGAGATTTGCATTGTCCCTCACAATATCCTGCTATTGCAACATCTTTTTTGCCCCTGAGCCACCTGGCACAGTCCCTTGGTTTACTAGAAGGGCCTGCATGATCTTGCTTCTTTGGTGATACCATCGCTTTGTTGTTATCAGGAGGGCATGCCAGTGTAAGGCCCTGTGTGAGGCCATGCATGACCTATGCACTTTCAGAACTTGACTCACAGTGACCTCACCTTGGACCATCTCTCCCTTCAACCCCCATCGCTGTCAGCCCCAGCCCCACCTCCCACAGCACAGCAGTGTGAAGCAACAATAACACAGAGCAAAATCACATGCACTCCCGCCCTCATCGCCTTTGCATTGGGTGGAGCAAAAGACACTTTCTTTTCTTTCCTTCTTCACTGCCTCTTGCCCTTCCTCTTTCGTCTTAACTCTTTTGCACAGCTATAGGTTCTCACTCATGTATATAAACAAGACTACCTACAACTGGCTCGGAATCCATCCATCTAATATAGAAGTATAGAAGTTATCTGCCCATTTCGAAAGTGCCATGCGCCATCGCCTCCTTTTCCTTTTCCTCTTCTCTTTCCTCTCCCTCTCTTCCTGGTTCACCTTTACCATGGCAGATGCTTATTTATCACAGCCACCACACACTGGTGTGGGGATGGGTCAGGGACATGGTTCAGATTTACCTGAAAATTCGCAATGGAAGATTAAACACTGGTGCCAAAGCAAAGATGGATAAGAAATTACCAGTGGACGAGACCCCTGAAGTCACCTGTGGAGGGGTTGCCATGAAGTTCTTATCGCTGAGATTGTCTCCCAGTTGAGCATTTAACACACTGAGGTTCGACAGAATTGTCTGCATGGAGATGCCTTCAGCCAACATTGATTGATACCCTGGAGCAGGAGGAGGCTCTTCAACTGGACTCAGGTCACCCTGTGGCAGTTTTCTGCTTTCACTTCTTCTTTTCCAAAGTCAGTGGTTTTGCAGCCATCCAGGACTACAAGCAGAGATCAAATGTTCAATTTTGGGGGGTTTCAAGGGGGGTTGACTTTTTTCATATTGCAATCTCAGGAGGGACTGCCTATCTACCCCCTGGTCACAGAATCGTGGACTGAGGGCCCCTTGGTGAGATATCAAGATAAGCTGTGAATATATGGCAAATGTGTGAGCTGAACCAATCAGGGCAGGGCGGGCATCAGGAAAACTACAAATGCTTTAGACAGGGCTTTGGGGTCTTTAGAAAGCTGATAAAGCAATCAAAGTCATGAAAGTCCAAAAGACCTCATGGTACTTCCCAAAGCCAATTCAACTTTCTAAAGCAATGAAAGGCCTCACTAAAGGCTGTAAAGCCTTCATCTATTTCACTTTCTAAAGCCACAAAAGACCTCTGTTTTAGGATAATAGTGATTCTAGTAGTCCAATATGTAGCACATCTAGTCAGACATTGTAGCAGGGTTACTACCCCAGGAGTGGGCATAACATGGATCCAATAGTTTGTCATCATCTGGGTCCTAAATCTTAAAGCCATAAGTCATTGTGGCGCGAGATCCTAAGATTCACGCATGTGAGTTCGGAACAGATGGAAGGATAATTATGGAAGTCTGAAGACTAATGGCGGGCCGTCGATCCGGGATGTATGAGGCACGGCGAGATGAGAGAGAGATAACAAAAATGCAAGTCAATTCGGGCTACGATAAGCACCAGAACCCTTGCAGAGCACGAGGAGATGAAGGCAAAAGGAAATACGATGAGACAGAGACAAGATTCTACACGAGGAGTGGCTGCGCACGTCGCAAGCTTGGGCTCCAAGGTGATTCGTACGGCGGCATGTGGAGAAAATGGAGAGGCAGAAAGATGGGGCGACGGTTCACTGTCGTTCACTCTTGAGGGCAACCCCTATTTATATGTCGAGCGTGAGAGTATTTACATGCATAAATGGTGCTACTGATCAACGAGATGCGACACGCAGGTATCAATGAAAACACGAAGTAGGTACATTAAATGCGAGCATGTGAGGGGAGGTATACATCGGCGACACACCATCTGATGGTTGTACTGTAAGCGATAAATGGGAAGGGAAAGGAAGTGAATTGTATCTAAGTAGGAGGCAGTGGGCACAGGCTAAAGTAAGGGGGAAAGGGGCTGGTATACAAGTAGGATCGAGTCTAAAGCGAAAGGGGATGAAGGAGAAGTGGAGGAAAAGGAAGTCCAGGAGGCAAATAAGTGCCCAGCACAGCAGGGTGCGACACGACGAGACAGCAGTGGGGATGGATCGAATGGCGGCTGTGTAGGCATGATGTCGGTTGCCGAATGGAGCAAGTCGGGCTTGTGCATTGAATGGCTGAGACGGTGGTGGTTGTCGAAACATGTGCTAGTGAGGGCAGTGCAAGGGACGAGGGGCGAGGCAATTCCGAAAGGGGAAGGTGAGGCAAATGTGCGGCGGTGAAGACGAACAGTGCGGCGCGAGTGGTGAGGACGACATGCAGGAGACTGGCAGTTTGAGGGCATAGGCTCGGGCTCAGGGTTTGGCTGTTTAGAGGCGTCGGGAGCCTGTTTCCGAGTCTGCCGCAGCCGCACTCCTTACATCATTGCCTACCTGTTACTAAGTCATGCACACAAAGCATAGAAACCTCAATATTAGATCATAATTCATTTGCAGTTATTTAAATACATAGTACAACATATAAATAAGAAACTAAAAACTGGGGGAAACCCAGCTTGATTGAAATGGGATGGTAATGGGAAGGTTTATATATACCCCAGGCATATGCATGGACCATTTGGCCCTTGTGTGTAATTGCCATGTCTTTCATATGCTTTGTTTACATACATTTGTACCTGCTTTGTCCACTCACCACTCAGCCTCAGTACAGACATGTCATGACATCCCCTCACTCACAAACACAGACAGTGAAGAATGACCTTGTGCAAAGATAGCACATGATAACACATGATGACTGCACACAATAACAGCACAAAGCAACTCTGCACAATGGCTGTGTGCTAATGACCAACACACAATGACTGCATGCAAACAATCACAATAGCACACTCCAACCATGCACAAAACAAGTGTGATAGCATGCAACAACCATGTGTAATGGTAGCATGCAACCAGGGTGCACAACCAGGGCACACAACAGCTGCATGCAACAAATCCCAAGTACTGACTGCACACTGAAACAAAGAAGATGGGCAATAACAGGGGTAATGAACATCAAACAAAGCATGTAGATAGAGTACTCTATCACTATATGAAAAATAGTTTTTTTGTTTAAAAAGACTTGAACCTGTGTGGGAATCAAACCTGTCAGGGCCATCACCACCCACCACCACTGTACCCATGGTGTATCAACCCACAGGGAGACAGGAATTTACCCCTGCATGTGCAGGTCAGGGTACCCATGGGAGTACTGTGCCAATGCCTGCTTAAATATGTTGTCCCACTATTCATTCTTGAGGCTCAAGATTTTATTGAGAAAGACCAAGGCATGCAGGAAATGGGTTTTCTCAACATGTTACATGTAAAATTTTATGACTGAGTTGAAGTCACAAAAGATTGGTAAGACTTGAAAGCCCTTACAAAAAAAGAGTCAAAGACAAAGTCTGATTTGAAAAGCCAAAGGACCAAAAAAGCCCCAAAAATAAAAGCCAAAGGACTCAAAAGCCCACAAATAAAGCCAAAGTCACTAAGGTCTGAAGTTGAAGACCTTGTAGTTTTCCTGATGCAAGTCAAGAAAATTGGAGAGGTGTGCCATGAGATGAGGTGTATACACTCATGTGGATGATGTGGGGTAAAGTGGAAATTGTGATGTATGAGGGGATCTCGAGGATCGACAAGGGAACCCAAATTTCATAAAGCCAGGTGTCATATTATCGCCAGTCATCACGCACGCATCAATTTATTAATTAGGGCCTTACGGCACTACTCCCGAGCCTCATATTTCTTCCTGTCTAATGATACTGTTCTAAACTACCGTTCCTTTCACGACAACCATAATAAGTCCTAGAACAATGTCAGTCAACGCATGACTCCAGGACGAGCCCCATTTTCGTCGTAACTCGTCCCCAAGCGCGCGTAAATACGTACCACCAGTGGGTAAGTAATAGTCCTTCCGGCCTATCGCACGCAAAACACCATGTATCCACCCGCTATGCGCTGTGACGGATATATCTAAAAAAAATTTGAGGTTTTGCTACTTTGGATACGCCAGGAGCGACGTACAGGTATTGTCATGGTCATACTGGAATATCCTGTCCAAAACCAGTTTGGCACGCTTCTCTACACTTTCATCGCTTTCGCGCTCGGAGGTCCACAAAACATCGTCTTCTTCGAAGCCGTCTTCAAACACCACGTTGGGAAACTCGACTTCTATTTCTGACCGGGTCTTGCGCTTGTCACAGGTATGTTCGCTAACCTTTTCGCGACAGTTCTGAGCCAGAGATACTACGTTAGCCAACGCGAGAAAGCACGCGCAACAAGCTACCTCGAGTATGAAGGGTTTCATGTGAGTCGGGAGTATGTTTTCGAACGTAAGCTCGAGGGTATGGATAGCCCTTGTGAGAGGGCTACAGTAGAATCTCTGTGGTACCGGAGCACCATTGCGCAGCTCGCGTTCCCATGCTGCGTGTGCACTGCGGGCTTGTTCTTCGCCAATAGGTGTGAGGCGAGGATCAGCTGAGAGAATTAGAGAAAGAAGAACATTAGGCAATGGACAAGGGCACAAAGTTAATCGAATAACGCACGCCCCCATGTAAGTTCACCATCTCCGTCTAGTGGGGTCCATTTCCTTTGGCTCTTGCTTCAAACAACCCAAATGGCGATATCAAAATGAGAAATACTTACTCATCCCAAGCCTGCCGAAGTCATTCAAAGAGACAGTATTTGAAAACAAACCCACGTACTTTCTGTCCATACTTGGCAATGGCAACATTATCTGGAATTGGGTTCCAGCCAATCAGTCGTTACAAAGATGATTCCCAACAAAGCCGACCCACGATAACCTTCGCCGTGTCTTCCAAGAAAGAGAACCTTGTACGAGACGGTTTCGGAGCGCTTCGAAAGCAGTCCATCTATTTCTGCTATAAACGCGGACCATGATCGCGATACGAGGCCGAAAAAATCGGGAGTCTATCCTGCGGAGTCGAGTAAACTACATAAAAAGTCTACGCCTGAGCTCACTGGTCCAATGACACTGGGTGTGGCCGTTGGATCGTCTTGGACGAATAAGCCCGAGGTGGCCTGAAAGGATAGGTTGATGTATGATGAGCTCGCGAATGGTGTAAGGCAATCTCTCCGCCTGCATTACCTCGTATGTTCTCGTAGACATGTTGGTTATGAGATATCAAGATAAGCGCGGCGAACGTGCGAGCCGAGCCAATCAGGGCAGGGAAACCGTTCGAGTTAGTAAACATTGTTACTAAACATGAATCGTCTGTGCTTGTAAGCAACCCATCATTAAGAGACCTCCTGATCATTATAAATACCAGTGCCATGTGGATAAAGGCTCCTACTGCTGGCGTCAATACCTTGGGGCCATCATGAACCTATGCACTCCCTCTCAACCGCGAGATTATATCCCAATCTCTGATCATGCCCTGTAAGCGCTTGTCTTAACTGGTATTCTGTCACTGTAATCTTGAATCTGCGTGCTTCGTACTATAGAATTGGTAATCTCAGAACCGCCGCCTTAGTAGGTATCATCCACACAATCATTGCTCCGATCTGAACTGTTTCCTCACCCAGGTCAGCACCGACGGGTCCAGTGAGAGTCGACTCACTCTCAGTTTCATTTGTGTCCATTGACCCCTTTTTTCCCGGTTCCCATCGATAGTCGAGAGTTATTGTATCCCTAACTTTGATTCTCCCTCCGTATTCGCGCGGATCCTCGACAAAGATAAGGTAGCCATCGCCTATGTTCATACGGGCTATCAATCGTTAAGCATTGTCTAGGGTGGCCATTTCTCGATCTCACCGAAGATTCCCTTTACCACGAAGCAGAATTATCTTCCTAGTTCAAATGTAGTATCCGTTTCACCCCGTATGCGCCCTGCTCATGCGCCCATATTTGTGTTTTCTAGGTTTTGCAAACCAAGTGATTAGAACACACTGTTTTTGATCACTCAGTAGTCTGAAATGTTGGCCAAATTACAGATTCCTGAACGAAGAAGGTGTTGTCAGCGTCACTGGTGAGTGTTTAAAATGTATTAGTGACAAATGCCCACCGGGAAGATGCCTTCCTTTCTAGACTTTCTCCCTCGTAACCCAGCAGCGACTGCGCAGAAGCCTCTCTTGCATTGGTTAATTCGTCGTATCGAAGTTCGCATTCACCACACTTGTAGCGTCATTTCATCACCCCTAACCTGTGTCACCGTAGGTGATACGCGGCAAACAGTCGATGCGAGTTGAATGTGCTCCCGCATTCAACTACGCACTAGATGAGCATCGCACTTCGCTTATCACCGATGACACAATCCCCGCCAACGGTCAGGACAGCGGTGACAAGCAGAAAAAGGCAGTTTTCGAGTCGAGAGATCTTACGCTCGACCTCCGATTCGTCGCGGAATCAATCATCGATGGCGTCGCGGCACCTACGGTCGAATTATGTACTTTTGATCTCAGGCCTCGGGACCATAAAGGTATAAGCATCAGTGCCGACTTGGACTTAGTCGAAGGCCAAGTTGTTACGTTTGTCCTTCGCACCCCGCCGAAGACCACAACGGAGCAGCATATTCCCACCCCAACCCACGATCAAGCCCAGAAACTAGGTGTCTCCTTCGACCGTGAGTTGAATTGCAGCTGTGAATCGATTTTTTGATGTTACACTTGGTCAACCAGAACTATTAAGCGGAACCTCCAACCTCCGCAACAAGGAAGATCCTCTATTTACAAAGGTTATCGTGTCACTTTGCTGTTTATCGTGTGATTACTCACATTTCTGAAGAACCTTCTTCGAGATCTGCTGAAAGGCACCAATGACTATTGGAATGCCTGGATCCGGAAGTCCACCTATGAGGGTTCTTGGAAAGAAGCTGTCCATCGCAGTGCTCTAGCGTTGAAGCTTCTCATATACGAACCTACAGGTTTGTTCATGCTAACTTTCAATAACAATCTTTTAATTCCTTGGCAGGAGCTGTGGTCGCTAGCCCAACGTTCAGTTTACCAGAGTTCATAGGTGGAACCAGAAACTGGTGCGTATCTGTCATGCAATTAATTACGCGTAGGTCACGGTCCTGAAACTCGATACAGGGACTACAGAGCATCGTGGATTCGCGACGCCTCCTTCACGTTATACGCCTTGATTCGCCTTGGTTTCACATATGAAGCGGATGGTACATTCATTATCTACTCTCCTGTAGCCCAATCTTACGTGCCCTGGTCTCCGAAAGCCTTCATGGAATTTATCTACGACAGATTGAAAGACAAGAATCCCGACGGTTCTTTACAGATAATGTATACCATCCATGGTGTGTTTGTTCCATATCCCAATCAAAGTTTTCGTAACAAAATTTGTCTACAAAGGCGAGAAGATTTTCCCTGAGATGGAACTCACACACTTGGACGGTCATCAGGGCTCGAAGCCGGTCAGAATCGGCAACGGTGCCATAGACCATATCCAACTTGTGAGAACATCAACTTACATCTGATGGAAAGAGTTGACCTTGCGACGTTTTCAGGATATCTACGGCGAATTGTGCGATGGATCAGAATGCTTAAAGGGTGAAAACCAACTAACCTAGACCTCCAATAGGATGGATTGTATCTATCTCGGGCAAAAGGTGCGCAACGCCACGATTTCATCTCTCAGCTCGCTTCTGAAACCTTGAAGTTTGGAAAACCTCTGGCAAGTCTATGGTAGCTATTCGTGAGACTTGACTCATGCATCAACCTGCTGCCAGTCGTATGATACCTGGTAACATCCATTCTTTCTGCGTAAACATTTTTACTTAGCGTCATTTTGGGTCAGGGTTGCCGTTCGTGAAATGTACGTCCTATCATGACGCTCGTTGGGCGACTCCCTGAATCTGACATATCGACTAATAGAGTGGACTGTATGTATTCTGTGATTGTGTTGTTATTGATATTAAAGGGGGTTTGTGGTTTGATAGATGTGGTTGCCCACTACAACGACCCGGATTTGTGCGTGCTGCGTCCTTTATCTTCTGTTTTGTCGTGATTTTCCGTCGCCCATTTTTGACCGCTCGTCTAGATCAATTTGGTCAGTTTGCGAAAGAGAAGTTGTCGATGATGTCCTCACCGGCAACGTTCGTGTTAGGGAGGTTCGAAATAAGAAGAGGCACTTTACAGTGAGGTGTATCTCCCTTCCTTTCCCTACTGAGTCTTAGGGTTCCTCCTTTTCAGTATTCCAAGGTATGGTGTTTGAAAGTCGCATCGAATATGGTTAATGCGGCGGATGGCTAGATCATGATGTGGTACGTCCTGGAACCCGTAAACCAGAAGACTGGCTTTGTTTCACTAGCGATGTGTAAGGGTGGCGCTCGACCGAGGTTGGTGTAGATATAGATTCTCATGTCCGTACTTATTCCTTGATCAGGACTTCGCCTTGCGGACAAGCGCTCTCTCCCTTGCCCTAGACGCAATGTATGGCTCGAGGCACGCGACGAGTTGTACGAGCAGATCATGCAGAGGGCATGGAACCCTGAGAAGAAGTTCTTCGCTCAAAGTTACGACGAAATCGATGTCCTGGATTCCGCTGTGCTCATCATGCCTCTCGTGTTCTTCTCTACGGCGGTAAGGCAGCTTCGGGAGATTCACCGGCGTGACTTTTGACCTGTATTTCTCGAAAGTCTGATCCGCGTTTCCGGAGCACGCTTGATGCGATCTTGAAAAGCCCAGAACGCGGAGGGCTTACAGCGAATGTATGTCAAAAAGTACTTCCTGCGTCGAAGTGCTGACCATCAATAATTGTCTTGTAGAATCTGGTTTACCGGTACAACACAGCCGCGTCTGACGACGGAGTCGGTGGTGAGGAGGGTACCTTCTGCCTTTGCACTTTATGGTAGGCAGATCGTAATTTTGTGAACGATATGCCATAACCACACTTCACTCACAGGTGCATCGAAGCCCTGACACGCGTGGGCGAGTTTGACAAGGTCGCCCTTCAGAAGTCCATCAGAATGTTTGAGGTACGTGAATGGGATCACCGTGATACCTGTCTGGCTAATATAGGACAGGATTTCCTGCAATACACCAACCATGTTGGGCTGTGCACCGAGGAGATATCGCCAGCGGGAGAAGGGTGGGTATATCATTGATTCATCCGATATTGGCCTCGTTGACATCCACTCTAGTCTCGGCAACGCCGTGCAAGGCTTCACGTACGTATCATGTCATGAATCCACGCAGTAGTGAACCGATAGCCTCGTCCAGCCACGTCACACTCATATCTGCGGCGTTCAATCTCTCCAGAACAATGAAGAGGAAACATTTGTAAGGGTATGCGATGTCACGGAGAAGTGTAAGAGCGCAGCGAGTTCCATTGACGGGATGAGGTGTCTATTCAGGGCATCTTGCAGATTCTGAACATCTGAAGTGTCGTAATAATCGTGTACAAGTAGTAGGATAAACAAAATCGTGTATCCTATATAAGACGTCTAGAGTAACCGGAGATGTCCCGTTACTTGGTTGACCAGCTCTACCGGTGCTGCGGAAAAGGAATTCAACAACATATGGTCGGGTGCAGCTGGAGGCCTACCAGGTCCAATACCGAGAACAGTCCTCGAGCCGGCTTCGACTTGCGTCCTTCCCCTGATACCGATGGTCAGCAAGACCTTCGTAAAGCAACATAGAATCACGGCCTACGCATCCTGAACCGAACGTGCGCAGAGATTCAAGCTCTTCGCAATAGCTTCTAGCTCTAGGATCTCTTCCTCCGAAGATACTTTCAAAGCGATTTTGGCCTGGCTTTGTAAGCGTCGAGAGTGAGACGACATCGAAGAAAGAGCAGGAGCTGCGTTTTACCCTGTCGTTTCCCAATGACGGACCAGCTTGTACAAAAGCACTCAGCAGTGGTCCAAGTACGACGGAGGCGCTTGGACTCACTCTTGGATTCCTTTTAACCAGTGCCTTGTAACAGGCAAGCGTGGCGTGTCTGTATAATATCAATGTCAAAGAAAAGGAACAGTTTGAAAAAAGCTAAGCACGTAAAAGAAGGAAGACGTTGGAACGCACCCGCACTGGGCGGCAATCTTGCCAGATGTCATATTCAAGTCAGTCCTAACGACGAGTACCTTGAATAATAGGCACAGGAAGGCCCCGAAACCAACTTCAGTCTAGGGTGTCGACTTTACACAATTAGGATAGATTAGAGCAGCGCACAAGTTTACATGGCTGCAGGAATCCCGCCGTCACGGCAGAAAGGTCACCATCTGCAGAGGCGTCTTCGTCATCACTTTCCCTGTCCTTATCTTGTCCTTCCGTATCGGTGGGTCGTTCGTGCGATGTCTGTTTCTCGCGGAGGGATGCCCCATAAACGTACCCAGCGGCGGCTGAGGCGATGGATATGACTACCGCAAGAATACCTGTGTCCCACGTGTGTACCAGTGAGGAAAGCGACTGCTTGAAATGCAGAGTCACTAACAGTGTGAGTATTTCGCCATGAGTAGTAGTTTAAGTTGACGGCGAGTGTGTGTGCGAAATGGCTACAGTACACGACCTTGACATGATGCCAAAACAAGCTTACGTACACGTCCTGCATATTCTTTTCACCGACTTGAAGAGCCTCGCTTTGGGCTCGTTTGCACTCACCCAATCTAACTCAGGTCGCAATCGAGAGCGGCATTACTCGCCGGTGCAACGCTCCGAGAAGTCAGAATAGTCCTGCCCTGCCGGAAAAGCGATGTCGAACTCAGAATCCGCACCAACAGCCGTGCCGCAGGATGGCCTTGCAGGCCGAAAGCCTTTCTCTACGTTGGAGCTCTCGGAACCTACAATGAACGGTCTCGACGACATGGGCTTCAAAACTATGACCCCTGTCCAGGAGAAATCGATCCCTCCACTCCTCGCGGGGAAGGACGTGCTCGGCGCGGCGCGTACGGGTTCGGGAAAGACTCTTGCGTTCTTGATACCAGCCATCGAGCTCCTGCATAGGATGAAGTTTAAACCTCGGAACGGTAAGGCGATATCACGTCCTCCATTCTCTCGCCTTTGGGCACTAAATTTTGCGCGTGCCGCAGGGACCGGGATTATCATCATCTCACCGACGCGAGAGCTCGCTCTACAAATCTTCGGAGTGGCAAGAGACCTCATGCCACATCATTCGCAAACATTTGGAATCGTGATGGGAGGCGCAAATAGGAGAGCGGAGGTTGATAAGTTAATAAAAGGCGTCAATCTACTGGTTGCAACGCCAGGACGGTTACTGGACCACTTGGAGGTGCGCAGATCAGGTTCCTCCGATGTGACTTGGATGTTGAGCATGATTTGGCAGAATACCAAAGGATTTGTCTTTCGGAATTTGAAGGCCCTCGTCATCGACGAGGCAGATCGCATATTAGAAATTGGGTTCGAGGAGGAAATGAAGAAGATCATCGCCATCCTTCCAAAAGGTGTGTTTCACCATGTCCTTTCTGAGGACTGGTCTGAACGGGAGTACAGAAAACCGGCAGTCTATGCTCTTCTCCGCAACACAGACGACGAAAGTGCAGGATCTCGTTCGGATATCATTACGACCTGGACCAATCCATATAGACGTGGACGGTGCAGAACAGACAAGTACGGTGACAACATTGTCTCAAGGATACGTTGTTTGTCCGTCAGACAGACGTTTCCTTCTTCTATTCACGTTCCTCAAAAAGAACCTCAAAAAGAAAATTGTGGTCTTTTTCTCCAGCTGCAATTCAGTCAAGTATCATGGCGAGTTACTGAACTACATTGACATTCCCGTCCTCGACCTTCACGTATGTGCACACATTACAAAAGTGGCTATCCGACATGACCTCACTCGCTTATGTAGGGTAAACAGAAGCAGCAGAAGCGCACGAACACATTTTTTGAGTTTTGCAACGCGGAATCTGGGATTCTTCTCTGCACCGATGTCGCGGCACGGGGTCTGGACATTCCTCGAGTGGACTGGATCGTACAGTTTGATCCCCCAGATGACCCGCGCGACTACATTCATCGCGTGGGGAGAACAGCACGAGCGGGAAAAGTTGGGAAGAGTCTACTATTTTTATTAGAGAGCGAGCTTGGTTTCTTGAGGTTTCTCAAAGAAGCCAAGGTGCCTCTCAATGAGTTCACTTTTCCCGCAGATCGAATTGCAAATGTCCAGTCGCAGGTAAGGCCCTACGATTAAAAAGGTAGAAACAGAGGCTAATAACTTGCCAGCTGGAGAAGTTGCTACAAAAGAATTACTTCTTACATCAATCTGCGAAAGACGGCTATCGGGCATATCTCCAAGCATATGCATCTTACTCTCTCAAAAAGATATTCGACGTGAACAAACTCGACCTGGCTAAAGTGGGAAAGGCATTTGGCTTCGCTGTTCCGCCGCGGGTGAACATAAGCATCGGTGGTGGGAAGGGCGGCGCGGGGCGAAGTGGCGTTAAACGAAAACGTGAAGCCGAGGATGAAGACGAGGAGGACAACGGTGATGAGGGCGCGGGGATATCACGGAACATAGGAAAGGAGAGGGAACGGCGAATCGAAAGATTAGGGAAGCGAAGAGTGGGGAAGGAAGTGTACCGAAAAGGGGCGCGATTTGCGGAGAAGACTCGTTGGATCCGGTGACGGGTGACGGAATGGCGGTGTCGCGTGTCCCAGGCGTGTATTTATTATGTAATCAACATGCCATGCGTGGCCATAGCTGCCCACCTAACTGCGAACCCTCTCATCGCTTTCGCTTCATCTCACCTTGTCGTCAGCTCTCTCCCTTCCCAGCTCTCTCCTCTTTTTCTCAACGGACCATCGTCAGTTTTTAGGACTCCCTCATGGCTACTACGCAGGTATGTCGTCTCCCACCTTTGCTATCTCTTATATACCACGTGTACTTATTTGGTTTTTTCTCGCTTCTCTCGCAGCACTACATCTGGGCAGGGGGACACTTCATCCTCTTGATTGCCGCCCTGAGGTATATTTTGGCTTGGATTTTTTTCAAAACACCTTCGATTTTGGGGTATAAAGGTTCGGCTCTTAGTTTTGTTGAAATGCGGCGACATGGCCTGATTATGACGTGTGCTTAGCGAGTTTCGTCGGGGCGATCGTTAGCTATACAATCGTTTGCCAGTGAGTGAATATCTCTCTATGACGACGAGAAAGCCATATGTTAATTTTTTTTACGCCAGGAAATCGCTCGGTGTAAGTAGTTCGCCTATGGTCATACTATACACAGTGGTCTCACAGCGTGGCAGTCCCCCCAGCCATCCGCCGCGTGGGCTAAGCGTGCTATTGCTGACGAAGTGAGCGGAAGCTGCATGTCTTCCCGTGAAACACTCTTACGATCTCTCATAGAATGTACAATATCTCGTACTCGCACTGCTTTGGCTCACATCGAAACCCGTTGCTCGTAAGTTTCTCGTGGTCTCCGTGAACAACTAATCCTTGCTCACTGTCTTTTCTTTCTCATCAAGTGGCCCTGTTCCCTTACACCATCTTCTCACTCTTCCACGCGCTCACATTCACCCGCACGACTTTGATGCCTCATTTCCTCCCACCTGGTCCTCCCGCTACGGCAGGCGGTGCGCCAACTCCACACCACCTCTCGAAGAAGCTTCAAGCCTGGGTCAGAGGTAGGTTTTCTTGTCGTCTGTGGTCATAGAAAGCCCTCTCACCAGAGTCCAGCCAACTACGACACTGCCATGAAGGTTGTGGCGTATGCTGAAATTCTGATTCTCGCTCGCGTCATCGTTGGCGCTCTCTTGCTCCGCAACTCGTTCATCACGCCCATCGTCTACGCCCATTTCGTCCGCATGCGATTCTTCCAGTCGGCGTTCACGAGGGAGGCGATCGTCAAGGTCACAAACAAGATTGACCAATACGTTAATGCGCCCGACGTGCCACCTGTTGTTAAGCAAGGCTGGGGAACCGTACAGAGTTTCATTGGGCGGTGGACTGGGACGACTCTGAATGCTCCTGTCGGCCAGGGTCAGGGCCAGGCTCCATCCCCGAATGGAACGAATGGAACTCGATAAATGTACACAGGTGGGGACATGGCAAGTAATCTAGGTTATTTCTAGTCTCCACTGAGCAGTGAAGATGTTTTGACCGTACACTGCTAGTCGAGTAGTCTACTATGCAGGCTTTTGTTTCCCGACCGTCTAGATTATCTGTGCCCCTTTGTGTGTATATATCCGTAGGTTACTCCTGTGGTATCAATGACGTCAGTTGACGTGACTTAAATTTGTGGGGTGGTGTGGATCCTCTGGAAGGTATTTAACCATTCACGTTGGCTGTAGAATGAATGTCATATTATTCCTTCAAAAATGTCCCACCATCCGACCATCCAAGGTCCCCTCAATGAGCTCATCGCTTCGCTCGTCACAGCAGGAGCTTCTCTTGCACAGGCCGCCATAGCCCTTTTCCATCTCATCTTTGCATTCGGCCACTTTTGGTTTGATCAGTTTGTGCAATTTGCGCGGACGGTTATCCAGCTCGGATTCGATCTGTTTAGAGGTGTTGCTGGGTTCATCGTCGGTACGTCGAACTCGACAGGAAACATAAGGGGTACACGATGGAGCTGATGCTTTGGCAGCCAATTTCTTCGTATTATTCATTATTGGCGGTGGGTATTACTGGTGGTATACTCGATCCCAGAGGGGTAAAGGCAACAGGGCGGTCAAGCTGCGGAAGTGAAGTAAAAGGGCCTCGGCGATGAATGGATACATATATATATTGTACTCTGGTCTATTAGCGATTAGCGAACATTGGCAGGATGCCGACACGTGAGCCCGAATTTGGGCAAGACTGAAAAGGCGGCCAACAGAAATTGAGACGCACGGCCATGTCACGGATCCCCGTGTCGACACATTCAACATCGCACCAACGTACCCTTCAAGAGCCCGTCTCATTTCCAACAGAACGCGCAGTCTCACCCATACCACCATCTCGTCTTAATTCTGTTCACTCTACTTCCATGTCATCTCTCTCCGGTCACGCCAGCTCTCCAGGCGGAAAGAAATCGAAGAGAGCTCTCGGCGACGAGGTAGGTATCAATAGTTTTGGCTTTTCTCCGTTCGTTCGGAAATGTGTGCACGGCAGTTTGCGCAGGAGATACAAAACACACTCACTGGCCCATCTTTTCACTACCCATATGCGACTCGAAATATGTTTGAGGCTAATTCCTAGTAATAGGCTCTGCGTAAAAGGATCGAGCATGAGCTCTCTCGAAAGCGTACCATATCTACCACCCAGCAAAGTGGCCGCCGACGTGGAGTCAAACCCAACGTTGCCAAAGGCACTGTGGCGGCGCTCAAGCCCAGCCCAGCCCTTACTGTTCCTGACTCTATCACCGTCGCGGAAGCTAGTCAGCTCTGTGCGGCCAAGAGGACTGACTGCGTTCTTGTCGTAGACGATGAGGAGGGTTTGAGCGGGATCTTCACCGCCAAGGATCTGGCATACCGAGTGCGCACCGAAAACGTCTCTTCCCTGTTGCTCATTAACCTGAGTTGTTCGAAAAGGTCACGGCTGAGGGTATTGACCCTCACACCACCACAGTCAGCCAAGTGATGACCCGTAATCCTATGGTAACTCGGGACACCACGAGTGCAACCGAGGCTCTGCAACTTATGGTAGAGAGGCATTTCAGACACCTGGTGCGTTTTTTTTTCGTGCTTCTTTCTTTCTCTCACCTTATTCGCTTCCCCAGCCAGTCTGCAATGAAGATGGAAATGTCGTCGGTCTGCTCGACATAACAAAAGTTTTCCACGAGGCCCTGGACAAGGTCGAGCGTGGTTCGTCTGCGTCTGAGAAGTTGTATAGTGCTCTCGCAGGTGTCCAGAGCGAACTTGGCGCCGGTCTTGGCGCAAATCCGCAGACGGCAGCGATGCTTTCCTATGTCGAAGCATTGCGCGAAAAAACGGCCTTACCGGACCTTACAACTGTCATGGATTCCCGCACCCAGCCTGCGGTGGTCGGCCCAAGAGCGACCGTTCGGGAAGTCGCGCGTCTCATGCGCGAACGCAGGACAACTGCAGTCTGCGTCATGGAGCCTACGACCACTCCGGGCGCGCCCCCCAAGATTGCAGGCATTTTCACAAGCAAAGACGTTGTCCTGCGCGTCATCGCGGCTGGTTTGGACGCGAGTATGTGCAGCGTTGTACGCGTCATGACGCCACATCCCGATACGGCGCCCCCCACGATGACTATCCACGACGCTCTGAAAAAGATGCACAGTGCGTGCTATGAATGATTCGAGCGTTATATGGATTTTGTTAATCCGTGGTCCTGTAGATGGCCATTACTTGAATTTGCCCGTTGTGGAGGAGGACGGTCGGCTAGTTGCCATAGTTGACGTCCTGAAATTGACGTACGCGACCCTCGAGCAGGTACGTTCTAAGCTATCGCTCGACGAATCTTCGTATTAATTCATTTTCCTACTAGATGAATCATCTAACCGCCGAGGCGGCTGGCGAAACGTCTCAGGAAGCGGAAGGCGGCCCTATGTGGGGTCGGTTCTTTGACTCGATCGGTGGTCACGATGACGGCGATTCCGCATATTCGGGATCCCATTCCCATTTGCCAATGGACGCCCACAACTCATCTTTTAGCCTCTCGCAACTCCACCAGTCCACACACTCCGAGGTGCACCCTAACGACTCAGCCTCTGTTGCCGACGACGCATCTGCAGTGGGTTACGGCCGTGGAGCTGGGAACGTACCCTCTATTACGGGCCCAGCAGTTCCTATTGATGATGGCACTTACGTCTTCAAGTTCCGTACGCCAAGTGGCAATACCCATCGCTTCCAGGCGCGAAAGGATAACGTCGAAAATCTGCGCGATATCGTGTCTGGAAAGTTGATCGCGGACTCGTTCTTCACCGAGTTCAAGCCTACCAACACGGATGATCCCGTCCCGGATCCTCTCGACTTCCAGCTAGCCTACACGGATGCGGATGGAGACACCGTCCTCATGACATCTGACACCGATGTTGCAGATGCCGTGAAGATCGCGCGTAATGCGGGTGTCGACCGTGTTGTCCTCATTGTGCAAGGGGGTCGAGGCTGGGCCGAGGCCGGCGCGGGAAAGAGCGAGGACAAGGCCAAGGCCGCTGCTGCTGCTGCGCAGGACGAATTAAAGGAGGTCGAAAAGAGCGAGGGGGCTCGCCCTGATGGCAACCATTCTAACCCTCCAGCTCCCGCCTACATACCGCTGGCCGACGAGATCTTTGGGATTCCGCGTGACTTGGTGCTTCCTGCGAGCATTGGCGCTCTTGCAGTTGTGATCATTGGGGTGTTCACCATCTCTCGCCTCACGAGAGACTAAGTATCGAGGTTCCCTTTACGTTGAAGCTATAGGGTTACTCTCATTAACGACCGTTTTAATTCCTCTTCATCCGCAATGTGGCAGTGATTGCCTGCTTTGATCTTGTCCGTGCCACGCGTCTCGCGCCCGTTCTTTGTTGTTATGCGTTGGATACCTAGCTCGCTGAATGCGTATGCGTCCGCTCTTTCCGTATTTTTCACTTCGCATCCCCCGTAGATTTAAGCTCGATAGACACATGCCTCAGCCCTTGAACGACTCGGAAGCGAAAGCTTAATTCGTATGACGTTTGCTGCACGTGACGACGTGTTATTGATCCCGACTTGGGTGTCAGTGACCTCCAGACAGTTGGTGCGTGCACTTGCACGGATGCCAATAACATGGCTAAAGCCGATCGCGATGACGCTCTCAACACTCTGGTGCGCATTTCCCTTTTGACATGCTAGACAGCATCGAAAACTCAACGTGAGCTAGGCGTCGAGGCTATTCGCCGCAATGCTGGACGACATCGTGGTAGATGTCGCGCTACAGTCGCACCAGGAGGTGGCGCGGAGCAGGAGGAAGTGCGACGTTTGCCACACACAGTACGTATTCTTTCCTAGCTCTAGCAGGGGTTTGCTAAAGTATCTTCCAACACGCTGGATGTGACGTACGCTTGCTCTGCGCAGTTGCGGACAAGGTAACGTTTACTCGCGCTCTATTATGCCGCGCAGTGGCGCGAAGGGCTATGGAAATTACTGACTGAGCGACTTGCGCGTGTTTGGTTTTTTAATTTTGGGTTCCCGCTCGCGTCGTCAATTCAGTGCACACGCCCGGCACTTCAAGCTTAAGTCTAGCCGGACTTCCCGCACCGTCGCAGCAGAGCACGCTACAAGGTTCCAGTCCAAGACCGGGCACGCCTCCGAGGGACGCAGGAACACCGGCCCCCGCTGGCACACCAACGCCCACACCCAACGGTAGCGTTAACAAATACGGCACGGTGTTTCTCGACTGTGTCGGCTGCGGACAATCGGTATGTTGCAGCGCCAACTCTCTCTTCTTCCCCGCCCACTAGTAATCCTTTTGGACGGTATTATTGACGGAATGGTGATTTTTTTTTTCGTTTGTTGGGTGTGGTTCGGCATAGACGGCTTCGAATCGTTATGCGTCTCATCTGAGCACATGCATCGGCATCGGAACAAGCACGCGCAGAGCAGCTGCTCGAAACGCGACGTCAAAATCGAGGTATTGGCTCTTTGTTTCCTCGAGTTTTGCACGGTTTCAATCTCTCTGATACATGTTGGCGTGCCGCCACGCACTGTCGCAGGCTCGGTTCGGATGCAGGTCGCTCAGCCTCGCCGTATCCAGCCTCGGAGAACGGAAACGCGTCTGACCACAACAATGCGCCTCCCCCACCGCAGCCGGGACCGAAAAAGAAGGGGAGACCGCCGAAGAATAAGCCGAAAGGTATGGTGGATGACCATCTTGCTTTTGTCACGTGTATGGAACGCTGAGTCCCGCCTAATTTGTTTCAGTTCCTGTTCCGGTGGCAAACAGCACCGTTGCTGTCGTCAATGACGACGTGGATACCTTACCAAACCGTAAACGGGTGAGTGGTTCTGTCCTTTTTGCCTTTGTTACGGACCACAGGTTGACTGGCGATGGGCACCACAGCCGGGTTCGCCATTGTCCTCACCGACGAAAAATGCGAAGAAACAGAAGGTGTCAGGTACGCTGGTCGAAGAATAGCACACCGCTCTGCTGTTGCTAACAATTAACTATTAGCTACACCTCTTGCGCGAGGCGGAACCGTGAGAAGCCCTCGCATTTTAGCCATTGGGTCATGTGGGCTAACTCTGGATATAGAATACCCCACTCGGCCCCCCAGGGAGCAAATCCAAGATACCTTCGCGTCTTCGCGAATCGTCCACCGCGTCCTTTCTCGAACCCGACGCGACGGGTGTCTCTCCCGGGTCGCGCTCGTCCTCTCCTGCTACCGCGGCCACTCCCACGTCGAGCGCGTTCGGGAGCGGAAGGCCCAACGGTACGAGTGGCAGCGGCTTGGCGGAAGAAAAGAGGGTGCCCCCTCGCGCTCCTAGCCCACCACGGCTGCCACCCCCAATCACGAGGCGGCCGGAGACGGACTATCTTGTCGGTAAGCATTGCTATTATGCTTAATTGCTTAATTCTTTTTGGTGTCCGTCCGAGGCTGACGGCGACCTTGTGATGGGTCTAGATGTCGAAGGTGACGAAACGGGTTCCTCGACAGACACCGACACCGATTGATATGCCCTATGCTTACGTTTATTGACCAACCGTTACCTTGCTACTACACTGTAGTGTTGATTACATTGAATTCGTGTGATGATTGTATGTAGACTATCAGAGCTCAGCAGTTCCCCTGCTGCAGGTAGCCGGATCCATCGAATGAACTATTATTTTTCTCGTTTACAGTGATGGCGCGGAAGAGTCGGATGACTTCGTCGTCGTCGTCGTCGTCGGTTGTGGTTGTGGTAACCTTGGCTGACACACTACAGTTGGATGAGTTTTTCGCAACTGCAGCGGCTGCCTCCTTGTCTTCCTTATTCTTCTTCCTTTTTCGGCAGTCGGCCTTGAGGTGGCCTTCCTTTCTGCAATAAGAGCAACGCTTCTTTTTCGCCTTGTCCGGTTTATCGCCCTCTTTAGCCTTGGCGTAGTAAGCCGTGGCACTGCCTCCGGATGATTGTATGCGACGACGTTCCTCGGCAAGCACTTCGTCCATTACCCACCTAGAAGTCAGCCGAGAGCTACTGGCATGAGTGAGGACTATCTTGAGTGTCTCATAGGACTGAGGAAGGTGGTGCACGAGGATGTATGCTAGGACTTTGTCGTGCAGGGGAATTTCAACTCTCTCGAGGTGCCGCGCGGTGAGGACGATGGCGTCCATTTGGGGCTGCAGGGGTTTGGTGTCCACGAATGTCGTCATGAGGAGTTTTTCCACCATGGAGACTATGCACTGGTCGTCCGAACCCTGGAAGCGAGATGAGAGTCTGTCCCAGCACATCTTAGCGGAGGTCGCGTCCAAGACGCAGTTCTGGCCGCTGACCGAGTCATTCAGAGTGAGGATGATCTGGAGTTGGGCCTCCCGATCGTTGTGGCACCACTCCGCATAGGCGTCAGGGTCAGTCGTTTCGTCGGGTTGCGTTTCGGACCCGTCGACGATGGACCAGAGCCCACGGCTTCTGAGTATTAGACGCATCACTTTCTCCCAAAGTGCGTAGTTGCTGCCGTCGTCCTTAAGTATGGGGATGTTGTCACCGTAGTACTGTCCCGGGGTGGCCATCGGGTCGAGTGTATGATTTAGCAGCAAGGTAAACTGTTGGCGTGTATGATTTAGAAGCGCAAAAGCGCAGGTCTCATAATTTGGTATGAGATACACGAGATACTCACTGGCAATCTAAGGGATCGAAGACTGAGGCACAGATGTTATAAGAAGATAAGGAGCGGAGGAAGGAGCGCCAGTAGTGAGTGGTTCCGAGGGGAAGAACTTATTATCTCTCTATAGTAGGTATCGCACTTTTATGTACTTTTACTTTACAGGTGCCAAGCCTGGATGAAATTTTGGGGAAGTGTAAAAGTATTGGGGAATTGTATAGCGATGATCGTTCTGGAGTATATACGCATGGTCTCTGCGTACACGGTCGCTCATCAGATGTTTGTCCGCTTACGTATCGTCTGCACTTCCGACAAAAGTGGTGAGCGTATTGTATGTAAACGGTAACTGTATGTGTGATATGCCTCCGGGACAAAGCAACGTCGTACGGAACGATGGAGAGATGTAAGGAACAATTGAAGATCAACCTTCGATGTAATGGAACAATCCGTATCGGGAAAAGACTCACCAAAGAAAGGAAACTGGAAACTAATACGGGGAACCTAGTGCGCCAAGTGCGACTGTTCCCTCCGACAACTACTACACTGTAGTGTTGGTTACATTGAACTCGCATGGTGATTGTATGTAGACTATCAGAACTCAGCACTGGCAGTTCCCCTCAGGCTGCCGCTGCGGGTAACCGGATCCATCGAATGAATTATGCTTTCTCCCATGCATACACCTTTTTGTCTGGCATCAGTCTCGAGGTCTCTCCCAATCTCAATCCCACTTGCTTTTGTACATGTCGTAGTTCATAGGTAGCTGAGGCGAGTGTCGCACTACATTGGTAAATACAAGCTATATCCTAGGTACAAAGATACCATAGAAAGCGTCGAGATCAAGGCCGATACCGCAACCAACAGATTTGCGGGCCAATGCAGTAGCTCGTAATCAAATTGCCTCGGAGAACGGAGAGCAGTATCAATTTTCGAGCATCTCCCCTCTTTCCCAATTGTGGATGGCTACGGGGTGACCGCTGAGCTGTCGCGCAGCGACGAACTGCTCGACGGCTTCTTGGATAGGTCCCGGCGACGACTGAGGTTCCTCAAGAAAAAGATTTTGGAGCGTGGGCAACGCCTCTGCCACTGATCCCTCGGCGATCTCTTGTAGGAGAGGCGCAACCCGTAACGCGACGTCCTTGGATAAGTATAGATCCTTCACGGCTGTAAAAAGTTGCACGAGTTCAAGCCATTGGATGTTTTCCACGTCGTCTTGCCAATGTGGCTTCCAACGTCGATCCTCACGGATGACGAGGCATTCTAAGGTGGAGAGATGAGGCAATGTTGAGCTACAGATCTGTGCCAGAGACGAAAGCTGCCAGTCTGTTTGCGTGCATGAGGTCCATATCTTGAGGTCCATGTGGATGGCTGTCTCTGTTTGTTGGGAAAGCGTGACCATGACTTCGTTATTGAAAAACACTATGGTTACTTGATTACACGCTTTGAGCCTTTCTGCTCGACGGAGAAACCGGAGACTTTTGGGGTTGTGGAATATCAGCTGGTTGAAGAACGTTACAACAACGTTGTTAAGTAGAGGGACGTCAATCTGGGCCACGAGATCCTCCAAGTACTCGCTCACACCTCGGAAACGAAAGAAGATGAGAGCTGAGAGGACAACACGTGGGGGCTGTGGACGTCGGCTCGTTCGATTGGGCCGAGAACGAGGGGAACGGAAGTCAAGGCGAATTGATTGAAGTCTTGTCAACGCTGCCAAGCAACTTACCATCGCGTCGGGTGGAATATACCCGTGTTCTGGGATATCCAAAAGACGAAGATCGACAAGGTCACTCGCGACCAAAGGTAGCCTCCGGAATACCGGAAATGGCAGGTTGTCCACATGAAACGATCGTAGACGTGGGGCGGATTTACTCAAGAACGAATCGGGAAGGACCAGCGCTGTTTCATCGTTCGACCAAAGGGCCAGTGATGTCAACGACGGGAACGGTCCCTGCATCGCTGCCGCAAACTTTTCCAACAGCCAACTTGGGAGGTCCCCAAGATTGATTTCATGCACACGACCGTTGCGTTCAAGGGCGGCAATGATATTGTCCGCACCTTCTACCAGCGATTCCTGGTCATGAATCGGCTCATTCCATATGACGATGGGTAAGGCTGGCCAGATATCCAGCATTTTCTTCACTGGCCTTTGCTCCGTGCAGTAAAGTCGCAGATTTAGGCGGCGTGGTGACGCAAACACGACGTATCGCCACCTCCGGCACACGTGCACTAGCGGATGCCACACATCGTGATCAATCTTTTGAGCTTGGTCCATGTAAAACCCGAACATTTCTAGGAGCACTTCGTCGGGCAGTGTTTCGACAGTCACCCGTTGGTAAAGCGGATCTGTAGAGCTAAACTTAGTTATCGTCGGGAGAGCCCCACCGTGCGTCCATACTTGCCTTCAAGCTCGTCTTCTACGATCCATGATCCTGTTCGGCGACGCGAAACACCCTTCCCCACACTTGAGTCCCTTGCAACTGACATAGAACTTGATGAGATGTTGGGAATAGCCAAGGATCGCCGAGTCAGGTCCCTTCACAACAGATTTAGTGAGGAACTTCAGACATACCTATCAAAGGTCAGATGGCAACGGTAAAACGGTCTGAGGACTTAGTTGAACTGGGGTTTGAACTGTACACTTTTTAAGCGACGCGATCCTAGGAAAGCTCCTGGGTGATGCTCACGTGACTCTGCTAGAGCCGTAGCGCGGTTGATCGATAAGTTGAACGATAACGTGGTGGCGATCACCCTACAGACGTCATACATGCGACACCTCTCCAAATACGCTCAGTCCCCCGGTAGATCGAAGTCACAAAAATTGGAATGCACAAGGTGGCTCTGACTGAATGCAGCGCACATCATCGTAATATGTTTTGAGTACTATAGTATAGAAGACAAAACTCACGGCTACACGGTACACGCTGTTCTTTGACGGGCACTGACTCCGGTTGCATTGGGTTCGTGTCTGTCGAAGATCCCATTTCGCCTTTTAGAGTTAAATAGCTCCCATGTCACGACCATCGAACTGCCGCCGACATGCTTGCTGTTCTTTAATTCATACATCTAGATTGACGTACAACTGCTCAGAATACATGCCCTCATCTGGCATTGGCCTCCGAGTCGAGGACCGTGCAAAATCTCGCCAACTTACCTTTTTTGTATACTACATCTTCATTAGGAAAAGCCTGTATTTTCTTCTTTCTTTCTTTTTTTTAATTACTTTTTGTACTTTTCATCAAAAGAGTAGATCACCTTCCACAAATAGATTGCTTCAAAATAAACAACAAATTGAAGCATGTAGAAGGGATACTGGACATTTACTGATGTGATATTTGTGAGCAACATAAAAATGCAAGTACGTACAAAAAGGATCAACTCCAATAAGAGAAGTTTCACCTACAAAAAGCAGCGAAGGAAAGCATGAAAAGTACGAAAAAGGTAAACACAGGGTTTTCAAGTTTCTGCGGGTGACCATTGTACCATCATACTACCCAGCACAAACCGTCCGAGCTACTATGCAATGAGACGAACCATACCTGTGGTACTACAACCAGAGTATTATGAGACAAATGGCCAGCGCAAAGAAATCTGGTAAGCAGTAAGTAACGACACTAAATGTTAATGGCATCGGATTACAGGGAGATCTTATCAATACTGATCGTTGATCCATTTCTCTCTTTCCCAATCGAGGATGGCCACAGGGCGACCATTGAGTTGTCGGGTAGCGACGAACTGCTCGAAGGCTTCTTGGATAGGTCCCGACGTCTGAGGCCCCTCCAGGAAAAGATTTTGGAGTGCGGGCAACACTTCCGCTACTGACCCCCCGGCGATCTCTTGCAGGAAAGGGGCAACACGTAGCGCGACATCCTTGGATAAGTACAAGTCCTTCACAGCCGCAAAAGGTTGTACGACTTCCAGCCATTGGGTGCTCTCCATGTTGTCTTCCCAATCTGGTTTCTCAAGTCGATCCTCGTGGATGACGAGACATTCCAAGGTCGAGCTGGTGAGGTGAGGAAATGAAGAGCTACATATCTGCGCGAGAGACGAGAGCTGCCAGTCTGTTTGTGTACATGAGATTGATATCTCGAGGCTTGAGTGATTGGCTATCTCTATTTGCTGGGAAAGCTTGACTACGACCTCGTCACGGGAAAGGACGACAGTCGCTCGATCGCATACTTCGAGCTTTTCTACACGACCGATGAACTGGAGAATCTGGGGGTTATCGAATATCAGTTGATTGAAAAGTGATACAACGACTTCACTAAGCAGAGGGACATCGATCCGGGCCACGAAATCCTCCAGATACTCGCTCACACCCCGGAACCGAAAGGAAGTAAGAGAGGGAAGTACAACTCGGGTGAGCTGAGGTGGACGTCGACTTGCTCGACTGGGCCGAGGTCGAGGAGAGTGGAATTCAAGTTGAACGGTTTGAAGCCTTGTCAAAGCGGCTAGGCAAGTTACCATTGTCTCGGGCAAAATGTACCCGGACTCTGGAACATCCCAAAGGCAAAGATGGACAAGGTCACCCGCGATCAAAGGTAGTTCTCGTAATATGGGGAGCGATACGTTATTCAACTGGAGAGATCGCAGACATGGGGCGGATTTGCTTAAAAATGAATCAGGAAGGACAGGCGCCGATTCATCGTTTGACCAGAGCAGCAGTGACGTCAAAGATGGGAAGGGGCCTTGCATCGCAGCCGTAAAACTTTCCCATAGCCAACTTGGAAAGCCCCCGAGATTGATTTGATACACCCGTTCTCTGCATTCAAGGGCGGCAATAATGTTATCCGCACCTTCCACCGGCCAATCTCGGTAAACACCGTTCCATATGATGGTGGGCAGTGCTGGCCAGATATCCAGCATCTTCCTCACTGGTCTTCGGCTCGTGCAGCCAAGTCGTAGATTTAGGCGACGCGATGACGCAAACACAACGTATCGCCACCTTCTGCATACGTGCACCAGCGGGTGCCACCAATCTGCACCCGGAAGTACATCCACGTAGAAATTGAATATTTCCAGGAGAACGTCGTCAGGTAGTGTTTCCACAGTCACCAGCGGGTAAAGCGGGCCTATAGAGCTCTACTCAACAATCACTGGGAGAGGAATGTGGCACTAACACTTACCTTGATCGTCTGCGACCCATGATTCTGTTCGGCAACGTGCAACGTCCCTTCCGGTGTTCGAGAACCTGGTAGCTGATATTAAAGAGGTGCTTAGCGGCCACCGAGTCAGATCATCATCTTACGACGAGGGAGTCGAGGACGTACCTGTCAGAGTTCATGATGACAGGGAAAAGACAGACTGAGGTGAACTATGTGTACTCGGACGCAGTCATGATCCTAGGAATCGATCCTGGTCAGCAGCGTTCCCCCGTGTAGCCCTCGAATCGAGTGTTATCTATTTAGTAAGGCAAAAGGGGAATTGGACCGATTAGTATCATGATGGAGGGGTTCTACAAGAGGCGTACGTAAACGGCGTTATCTGTTGCAATAGCTTCGGCGGAGCTATCGCGGCATTCCCTTACATTTTACCCCGTAGCATCCTAAAGCGTTTTTAGTAGAGAAGGTACTAAACACGAGCTGGTACTTCCTCATATAGCAACAACTAACTTCCTACTACACCAAAACCCGCGCGGACTCCGACTCAAGTAGTCAATATTCAATAACTAAATGCAAGGCAAAGTATCCATACTGAGATGTCTGTGCGTTTGCTAAACAAACGACCCAGATGTACCACTCTTTGTTGGGCTCGTATTGGGTGGTGCCTCTCTCGGTTACTTCTTGGGACGTGGTGCTGTGCCGTCTGTAACACACACGACCGATCACAAACATGTGAAGGGACCTGCATCCGAAGATATAAAGGTAAATGAAGATCGAGGCGATAGCGACGAGTCGGACGCGGAGGCTGATGGTGACCTCTGTCGGATGCAACCCGAACTAGCTGAAGAGTGCAAGCTGGTGCGCAGCTTAGATGGCCCATCTTTGTTAGTCGGAGTCTAATTCTATCATCGGTGGATACGGGGGCACGTAGGTCCTCGTGGTACGAAGCGACCTCAACATGACGACCGGAAAAATTGCGGCACAGTGAGTGTCTAATTTTCGACACGCGGGACGCTGATAAAGTCCAGTCTCTGTTGTTTCAAGATGCGCGTGCGTTTCATCGCATTGTATATACTGTATCGTTCTTCGAGACTCACGTCAGGTGGTCCAGGCATGCCACGTTGGCATGCTACAAAGCGCTCTCCCGGACAAACCCTGCCGTAAGTGCTTCTGGTCGCGTGGTCATATGTCCGACACTATAACTGTGGCACAGCTTTTGAGACATTGGGAGCGGAGGGGGTGAGTTCTAACTATCGGAACGCCAGCCTGGTACCGCAGCTCATGGGCCCTAGGCAAACAAAAGTTGCATTGCGCTGCAATAACGAAGATGAGATGCTTCTACTTCAAGCTCAGGCACAGAGCCTGAACATATGTGCACGATCTATTCAAGACGCGTAAGGATCGCCTTTATGCCCGCGGAGCTTTACATGCTGACATGTGAGAATATAATAAGTGGGCGCACTCAAATCGCGGCTGGTTCGAGAACGGTGCTAGGAATAGGGCCAGGTGAGTCGAATACAACGTGAAGGGCTATTTTGTTCTGAGAGAATTCAAAGCACCCGCTCGCTTGGTCAATCAAGTTGCGGGGAAGCTCAGGCTATTGTAATAGGTTGTTGTGGTTAAGAATAAACATACATGATAATTCCACTAATACAATTAATCCGCGTATGGGCTACATGTGAGGGATCAAGATCGACATTGATACGTAGAGGCCTATGCTAGTTATGAGGGTATCTCGGAGGCAGCGGCACTGGAAGCCGCAGCTGCAGCAGACTCTTGGGCTTGCACAGAAGACGTAAAGAGCGCGATAAAAATAGCCAGGAGTGATAGCACAGTAAAGAACAAGACCGAGAGGATGACGGCTGTGAACAATATCTGACAATTGGAATGGCACGGCGAGGAAAGGATAGTATACCTCGGCGGGGAACCCGATAGCGTTTAGTGGATATGTCAACCGAGCTATCCTGACCTAGCGGGTGCGGGAGATGATTGTTGTCGTGAACGAAGGGTATCAAAGAGATGCTAGGTCGCCTATAGGAATGCATTATTGTGTTTCAGTTTGAGTGTTGTGTGTGCGTGATAAACGGAGGAGAGACAGAAACATCCGAGCCGTGGCACAGAACGTTCCCACGCTCACACCGTTCACGACGACGTCAAACGTCTTTTCGTCTGCGGTTTTTGGGTTTCTCTCCCCTCTCTCAACCAAGGCCGGTCCTCTCACACTCTTTCATAATATAACTGCCACCATGTCATTCCCTCAAACTCAACACATGCAAATCCACTTTACCCCAGACGTCTACAAAGCCCCACTTGACAACCTCGTCGACCCCAATGCTAATCCATTTGCGCCAAACGCTCAACACCAATCGTATATTCTCGACACATCCGTGGGCCCTTAATTTTCCCTCGTAGTTGTATCAACGTTCTAATTGCTACGCAGACCGAGCAAAAAGGCGACTTCTATGACGACGATGATGGTGACTTGACCGCACGTACCGCGTATCCTCCTACTCCCCAGTTACCGCCGGCAGACAGTCGCAAATGGTGGCAAAAAGTCTGCATCTCCCTTTACACTTTGACGTGTCGCACATGTCTCACTTTGCGGCCTAGCTCTTACCGGACTCAATTGCATGCCGCCTCTATGTCATCACAGTACTGGTGGAGACAACCATCGACTTGGTCATTCAAGGAGATCTTCTGTTAAGATTCCATGAAGCAGACAAGTTACAGGCTCAAGGTTTATCATCAACAAGTGACCTCCAAGCGACCTCGAGGAAGATGCCGGCATTCCTCTCCATTTTCGCATTCGCGCAGTACGTCCGAACCTACAAAACTTTGTCGTTTTATTTTATTTTGTCTGCTAATATGATGTCCCCTAGTATCTTTCAGCTGGCTATGGCATTGGACGCCGTGTACGCTCGAAACACCCTGCAATTTTTCGCCCTTACGTGAGTCCTGCACCACCTTTCCCAACAGTGTTTACAATACATTTCGATTTTTCTTCTAGGCTCTTCAATGCCCTACTCCTTCTCTATGCAGTCATACAATCTTCCGAAGTACGCTCAGTGACGGCCGTCTCCTCACAGACCGGTTTTTCGCACATCCCCATCAACGTTCTCATAACAGTCCTACCAATTGTCATCGCTATCGCAGAGCTTGCTTACATCGCGCTTGCCTGGACAATCTACAATGAGTTCGGTTGGAAGGTGTACAAGTTCTTGGGGGCTGATCGGCAAATCAAGAAGATGTTCGCCGTCTACCAGATATTCCAATGCCTCGTCAAGTTTGACGTCTTCTTCTGGGCGGGCTTCCTTGTGCAATTCGCCTGGTTGGTGTTGGACGACAAATCCGTGGAATTCTACGTCACCTGCGCCGCGCTGCCGCTGTCAATTGTGTTACTGGTCGAGGGCCATCTAGCAGCACGTTATGAAAATAAGTGGATGATGACCTCGTTCCTTTCCGGTTGCGTCGGTGCTATGGTATACTTTTGTTACAAGGTATCTTTGAAGTATCACAGTTTGATATCTTCTCATGTCAATCCCATCATCTAGGTCATCAAAGTCATCGCCAAGAAAAATACACAACAGTTTATCCATTACTGGAAGTCACTTTCCATCTTTGGTTAGTGATCCGTCCTGTGCTGATTGTTGCACACCTGACGTCGTTGCAGCCTTTATCGCCATCCTTCTTCTAATCATGACCTTTGTCTATGCATGGATGGTCCTGCGGAACTTCGGACGCGGCCTGAAAGATCAGAGTACGTCGACTCGGACATTTTTCATGGTCTTGAACCTGACTTTTCTCCAGTCTCTCGGAAGCAGGCGGCTACTGGAGCAAAGCACGGCGCATACCCGTCGTTGTCTGTGCGGCCTAACCGGATGAGCATCGACTGAGGCGCTCGCCTTTGAATTCGTTCCTGCCGACCCGAATTCTGTGAGTGAATATATTGGCAGTGCGTCGATACTGCATACGATCTACCGATGGACTTGTTATACCAGTCATCGTCTTTCCGTTACTTTGCCAGATATCATTATCATACATTACAGTGCGCGCTTGTGTTGTTGCTGGGCTTCGCTCAAGCGTCTTACATTCCTTTCATCCTCCTTTCCTTGGCCTCAATCCCCCCCTTCTATCCCTATTCATCGATATGAAGCATTCGATTTCTTTGTCTACGTAGTCACCTTGGCCTTCCACCCGGCAGGTATCAAGGTTGTGTTGGGGAATGGGGTGCGCTTATATGTATTTCTTAGTTGAATTTAAAATATCTCGTACAACCAGACAAAGTGTGTGATTCCGAGTTCCTTGGTCTGCTGCAGGTTGATAAGGGGCTGTCTTTCGTCACGTGAGGCCAGAGCATCATTCGACACGTCGCCTAGCTCACAGCTTATTTCTATACTTATCTTATGAAAGCCATCCAACTATGACCCAAAGGTGAGATCGTCTATCAATGCACATACGCCAAACAAAACGTCTGACTATCTCCACAGGCACCGCGTATCCCGCGCTGCGCTCGGGCTCGACACAGGCTCCTCGTTTGTACCCACACCACCCCACTCAGGACGTTCGTCGCCATATCCGGGAAACTACAACGCCTCATCCGACACCGCCGCGACCTTTGCGGGCGCACGCTTTGCGGACGATCTCGAAAGCCAAAATGACGAAGCCATCGAAGGACTGAGCGCCAAAGTGAAGATGCTCAAAGAGGTGCGTCGTGAATGTGAAAACGGTGCTATTGCTCCACCACCTCTTCCTCCCCATCCCCCCCCCCTACCCACGCCATACGCCCGCACACGCACTTCGTGGTCTGCGCTTTTGTGTAAGCGTTGTGTGGGCGTGGTCTTGAGTTCTGTCTTCTGGCTCTGGACGAGACGTCGGAGCTGACTTTATTCTTTGTGTTTGGGACACGTACGTCTTAGATCACGATCGGGATTGGGAATGAAGTGCGCGATTCGACGATCCAGCTCACTCAGATGGTGCGTACCTCTTTCTTTCTTTGTGCGCATGTGTGTGCTGACGCATAAATTCGTCTGCTACGCTACGACTTTCGTCTGACTGTACAAATTCCACGTCTTTTCCTTTTTGGGCGTCTTTGGTGTGGCAGAACGACGCGTTTGCGGAAACGTCAGGGATTCTTGCGGGTACGTTCCGGCGCATGAACAATATGGCCGCACGTCAAGGGTGTCGCTGGCTTTGGTACATCATCTTCCTCATCCTCGTCTTTTGGTTCTTCGTCGTCGTGTGGTGGTTCCGACGGTAGCATGCTGGTCTTACCGTACACTTATGTCTGGGACTGTCGTTCAATGTCACTCGTCATCCATACCTTATTGTACGCATACATCTCCTTGTTTTTCCGCTGTTATAATATCATGCATGTTTCTGAATACAGCAATTCAAGGGGTATGGACGTTTCTCAGCTGCGTTATAATGATATACAAATATCATCATCGTAGAAGACATAATTGAGAAAGCAAATAATAATATCCCCAATATTAATCAACAATCTGTTCCAGAATGTCATGTCCCACCATACAACTTGGTGTGAGCAATCTCTAGTATCATGCGTCGACGTAAATATGCCATGCTTCTCTGCGTAAAGTTAAAGGGAGAGTCCATGCCGCGTGAGAGGGCCTCGAGGAACTGGCAAGTAAAGACACCGCAGTCGTATCCATTCTCTTGCTGGGGGGTATCCCGCGGGCAGTAGTTGACCCAGCCAGTCCAATCAAACGGCTTAGATTTCTTATTCAAGTGCTCTTGTTCGACGTATTCGCGTAATAGCTAACCGCATATCAGTACGTCAGTGCCACAGACAAGACTAGGACAAAGCAGGAAAGACGTACGTCAAAGACGTCCTGCCGCCTCACCCCCATGCTATCGAACGATTCGATCCGGCGTCGCCGAAAATTTATCGCGGCCGCCGTCCAATGTGAGTTGCCGTGGTTAATGGGTAATAATGCAATATCTTTCGAGAACAGATCAAACTGCAGCGCAAAGATCGTTAAGTAACTTGCTAGCGGGGAGCGGGTACGCGTCGTACTTTTTTCGTCCACTTTGCCAGACGAGCCTTCTCATATCCCTCCTGCGATAACTTCTCAAAGAAGAACGAGTTGAAGTAGTGAACATTCAATATCATGTTCTTCTCTGATCTTGCACCGTTCTTCACACGTTTGTTTGCAGGGTGCGCCTCTGATCGATCCAAAATAAGTTGACCGTAGAAATTGACAACTTCGTCGTTTAACCATGTGCCAGGTCTCAAGCGGCAGAGATCGGTATCTGTGACTTGCAGCCTTGCCACTTTGGCAACAACTCCACGTCTCTTGAGTGCCCTCGAAACTTCAGCATCCTCTTCGGGTGTGAGTGAATCAGGTAAAGGTGGTCCGCGCAAGCGACTGTTGATTTCTGCATCTCTGTCGCGCCGGGCGATACGGAGTTGCTCAAAGGATGGTATGAATGGCGGTGGTGGTTTAGGACTGCATACATTAGCTGCAATAGGATAGATCACACACTAAGGACACACCCATTCAGTGTTTCTCTTGCCTTTTGTAACGCACGCTCAAGGAAGTCCGGGGTAACATTCTGTAATGCGCCTTGTGAAACGAGAATTTACAGAAGGAAACCTAGCGTGCGGACATCACCAAATGAATGCCGTCTCTGGTCTTCACTTTGATATCTCGCTCGAAGGTCGGTGAGGGAGCAGGCTAATTCCGCATGAGCAAACGGCAAGTGACAAATGTCGTGGACATACACGACATTAATCCTTGACCATCAAGCAACTCCCGATACTTCACAAACCCTAACAGCAGAATCACACCTAGAGCACATCACTTTATAGAATAATACCTACCTTGGAATGTCTGAAAGTCAGACGAGTACCCTCGCGCTTGTTCAAGCTCGAACAAGTGCTTCATTAACGACTCTTGATCTTCCCTTCTCGACTCAAGTACGCGAGCTTTATGCTAAGGATGCAAGGTGAGGACGCGCGCAAGGAGACGGGGTGGAAAGGCTTACGGCACTCTGGAAAATATGTTGCCTGGCAGCCTTTCTGGAAAAAACCCTTTTGACCATGCGTCCAGCGAGCTTCTTCTCGGCCACAGCAATCGCAGCATCCACCACTTCTCGAGGCGCTGGTAGTGTAGACGTTGACGCACTCGCAGATGCGGTGGCAGAAGACGGCCGAGGATCAATTGAATCGTCGGCATCAGGAGGTTGAGGCCGTGGAGTAGGCACCCGTGGTAGATTTGGTGATGGCGGAGGGGCCATGGAACGGTAGTATGGGTTATGTATGGCTTCTAATCGTGGTTCAGTCTGTGGTGTTTGAGGGATATATGGCGGTTTCTGTGCAGGGGTCTCGATAGAAGGGCTGAGGTACGAGCCCGGAAGTGCAGGGCGAAAAGAAAAAGGGCGAGCCACAGAAAGAGCGCGACCAATAGACTTTGAGGGATTTGGTACGGGCGTAGAAGGGGTCCCAGAAGGATCGGGCAAGGCAGAAGAGATGTGTCCCGCCGCAGGTGAGGCGGGATCCGTGGCTGAAATAGGCACTGAGATGGAATGTTCGGCCATCCCGATTAATTGTTGAATATGTGGGGACCGTGATCGCGTGGCCGATTGCTCTTCTTTCGTTGGGGATGATGGACGCGGGGGTGAATCGCGCAACTTTGCAGGGCCTGACCGCGGCGAAGGCCTTTTCGTTTGCATTTTCGGGGACTTCTTGCGCGGAAGGTGCGTAGAACGTAGTGTGATAGGTTGGGCCGACAGGGATGTGGGTTGGACTACCCCGTCCACTCGTTGAGGACGCTGGGAGGGTGGCCCTCTTAAAGCTGGCGAAATCTCGGTCAACAAGAAAAGATGCATGAGTGTAGAACGACAAACGTTCAGCAAAGATGCCAGATGCGGCTTTGTGTGTTAAGGTTACAAGACTGGTGACCCACTGGGACAAGAGACCTTCGCTCTGCGAAGCGGTGGGACGGTCACCGTATAATGCCGTAGTTCTAGGATGCTTTGTGGCTCGTAAGGGAAGAATGGGGTCCTGTGGCCCTCGCTTGAGATTGAGCATGAGGGGAATGGCACGCAGTAAATGAAGGGGGCGGAAGTTCTAAGAGAAAGGGAAAGTCACGAAGTCACGGCTTTGCCGCTCAGAATCAGTTCAACTTTGGCCCGACTCTTGGCACACTACCCGAAATGTAATAGAGCAAGAGATCTTCTCTGACGCTTGGATGGCTCAGTTGGTTAGAGCGCAGGTCTCATATTCCTATATGAGTGATCATATGATCATCCAATCCTGAGGTCGTGAGTTCGATCCTCACTCCGAGCATCATTTTTTCTAGCCATTTTTTCTTACTTTTTCTAAAGACCTGGCTGCACTCTTCTGCACACTCAAAGGAAGCTTAGCACGGCCACAATGTCCACCCTTGCTGTGCCCTCCACCCCACGCTCAAGGACATCTCATGCAGCTGCAGCCCCCGCAACCCCTGCCGGCGCGCCCAACACGTCGCGCATGGCCCGTTCCGCCATGGTCCAGGCATCTCCACATTACCAAACCTCGCGCAGGCATTCTTTGTATGGCACAGAGGATCGCGTCATAATCGATCCAGGTTCCCGTGTCTGGAAAGTTGGCTTCAGCGGCGAAGGTCGCCCTCGTGATGTCTTCTTCGTTTCGCCGCTGTGGGGCCTCCAGCGCGCTCCGGACCCTTTCCAACGAGAGGAGGAGGATCGTCTCCTGGCAGCTCAATTGCAGACCCATCTTAGAGCTGTTTTCCATGAGTAAGCGCGTACTCTTTGCTTCCTTCTCGCGTTAACGCTTTCCGACTAGCTCCCTGCTGACGGACCCTAAGTCGAGGAAGGTTATTATCATCGAACATCCGCTTTTACCTGTTTACGTGAAAGAGACAATTGCCAAGATTCTCTTTGAGAATCTACAGGTCATACTCTAATTATTCCTCTCTTTTCGGCACTCACACATCTCGTCAGGTTCCATCCATATCGTTCGCTTCGAGTCACCTACTCGCCCTCCTCTCTGCTGGTCGAATAACGGGTCTCATCCTTGACTGTGGAGAATTAGAATCCACCGCTCTACCCGTATGTCCTTTCCCTTCTTGTAGATTTGACTTTGACATGCATGCAGGTATTTTCCTCCCGACCGCTGTTCCATCAACTTAGAACTACCCCTTTGGCTGGCGCACGCCTAACTTCTCATCTACGTGCCCTCTTACTCCTTTTCGGTACCTACCTTCCACCACCAACATCTCTCAGTGCTGCTGTCAATATTCCTGCTTCCTCGCGTTCGACTCGGGTCCCATTAGAAGTTCTTTCCGACGCTGTTCTAGAAGAGATCAAAACTCGTTGTTCTTTCGTCGGCGAAGCCATGGACAGTGCATTAGAATCCGATGTCGTGTCGCCACTGGGTGAAGACGCAATGGATCTTGACTTGCAGCCCTCTGATAGCGCTCCCTCCGAGTCAGAATTCTCTCGCATTTCTGCTGATCGAGACAGCAACATGGGTCCCCCTTCTTCCGATTTCTCTGTTGTATCCGGGCCACAAGTCCTGCCAGGCCGTTCAAACGCTGGCGAGCACAAATTACAAGCACTTGCAAACTTATATATGCGTCACTCAACTGCGACGGATTTGCATTTGAAGGTTACACCTCCCGTTTCGCAACAGACTGGTACCGGTCACGGCACCCTCATAGTCCCCGGATGGATTCGAGAAAGAGGATCAGAAGTGCTATTCGAGGGAGGAGATGTCGATGAAAGTAGTGTTGCTGAGACCATACTAGACTGTTTGCTGAAAGTAAAGTCATTCCGGACGCGACAGTCACTCTTCACTAATTTCGTTGAACACAGATCCCTGTTGACCTCCGCAAGACACTCGCCTCGTCTATTCTTGTTACCGGTGGCACTGCGATGCTTCCTGGATTTATCCCGCGGTTGCACGCTGAACTCATTCGGGCGGTCGTAACTTCGCCTTCTTCGTCTCTGCGGCAACCTGCACGCCCGGGTAGACAGAGACCTCCAGCTTATGATCGTTATGCCACATTGCGGCCCTTGGTTCCTCAATTTGCTATTCTGAACAATCCTTCGCCAACCCCTCCGTCAGGTGCACGTGGTACCACCAACGCAGGGAAAGCTCCTGCATTTACGCCCGCGACCATGGCTTGGGTCGGTGGCTCATTAGCAGGGTATGTCACATGGCCGCGTCTCGTGATTCAAGAACTCACCTTATGATCCGCACTAGCGCACTAAAAACAGGAGGCGTGGAAGTCGCTCGGGAAAAATGGGACGAAGCTGGGGCTCAACCGGGCCCAGACGACTCCATAGCGGAGGGTGACGTTGTCGGTCATTTTGTGAACGTCATCCCAGATTGGACACGGTCACCATTACCTATGGGTGCGCCTCCCGCGAACCCACCTCAGCCCCAAATACCTGAGGCTGCCCCACTGGCACTCGTGGGGGCTTGAACGGGATTTTGAATTTTCCGTGCATTGTTGTGCCTTTGAGCTGACTCACAGGTGCCTAATCTGATCTCCGGGGCATGAGAGCAGTGCCTGCCAAAAGTATCCTACCCTTGTCGGGAGCTTGCCTCCGGAAAAATGCAAGATTCTAATAAAGTACCTGCCATTCAGCTCCCGGACACAAAACTGGCATTCTTGCCTGACGCGGCGTTTATGCGCCATTGAGGAGTGGGTTGAGATGAGACATCCGATTAACGACCGGAGTTTGCCAACCGCGGGGAAGGAAGGATAAGGGATATTGACGGTGCCACATAGGACTAGACTAGTATTATACAATGCTTTATACCAGGTCTTGGCGCGGTTAATGTGCCATTAAATTAGTACATTAAAAGGGGAAGTGGAGCGGAGTAAGTTCACACTACACCCCATCAACATCTCACCAACGCCCGGCCAACTGAATTTGATCCTTGCCCTTTCCTCCCTGACTCATCTGACCGCGCAGCAACTTATCGATCATATCACCGTTGCCCTCGGGCTATATAAGTCGCCCTCGACTATCCTCGCAGTTCCCTTTCCTTGCCCATCTCGCTTTCTTCCTAGGTCCCAATCCAGCACTGCACACGCAGTTGCCTTTTGCCTTTCAGACACCCCTAAGCCTTTCCACCCGTGTACCCACTCCACGTCTCTTCACCATGGGTATGAGCTATAGACGTTACCTGGCGGGCGCCCGTGTATACGGTTGCCTGTCCTGTCGCACTCACCTCACCACGATTCACTCCATGATATCCAGGGTCAGTGTGGCACACTGTGGCCGTTGTGACAGACTCAATGACCCATCTGCAGGCATTTAATGGCCAGCACGGACGTGCTTACTTGTTCGAAGAGGTGTAAGATCGGATAGAGGCACGATTACGTCGTGCCGATGCTGATGAGTGAATGTGTGCAGGGTAAACGTTATCGAAGGCGAACCGAACGACCGTCAAATGACAACGGGAAATCACACCGTGCGAGACATCTATTGCTGCAAGTGCGGCACGATACTCGGCTGGAAATATGTGTGCATCCAATTTTCTTATCCGCTTCCGTTTGTGTCTCTCTACTCACGACGGACTTCGGTGGTAGGACAAGGCGTACGAACAATCGCAAAAGTACAAGGAAGGGAAGTACATACTGGAGCGCAACCTCCTCGTCGATGTTCAATAGCCGATGGTCACACCCCCAACGTGGGCACAAGTTTCGGCGCCCCCCCCTCGCGGTCCGCACTTACGGCGTTTTCGGCAACCACATCTCTGACCTCCTTGGTATCGCGTTTTCTTTGACGTGCGACGGAACATTGCCGCGCCGCCAACCCATAAACAGCATTCATCCAACCTCGCATCTGCATCTTTGCATCCGCATGTTGATATTGAATTCTCCCCCCACTCCACACCATCTCCACTTTACCATATCCCCCCCATAACCGTGCCACGCCGCTAATGTTCGACAGGCGATTCTCCCACGTTCCCCTCGTCTTTGGTGCCCGTCTGTTTCAGATGGCACCGTCCTGTTCTGCACGATTCCCGGGGGAGGGACATACACACATCCCCTTCAACACGCCAAGAAGCCCGCGCGGAAAGGGTCAGGCTGATGCGTCATTCTCGTATCACGACACCTCCAATTTTATGCGGCGTGGAGATTTCCTTATCAAACGTTTTGTGTAACTCCAAAGTTGCTCCCTCCCCTGTTTTTACGTCGTCTCTTGTGACGCATTGCAACACATACATTCCCACATTATTCGATCAGCTTCTACCTGTGGGTCATATTTCCCATCTTCCCACTTGTCGGCTAGGGTGACATCTTTTGTCACCCATGCGTTACTTTAGTTGGTTGTCATCTCTATCGTGGGGTCTGGGCGATGGACATCCTCTAAATTGAGTTATTTCCCATAGAAGCTGCTTGTGTATATTGCATTTTTTCAACAAGAATATGATTCAGGTTGTCAAGGCATCCAGCCAGCCATTTCATTTCTTCAGGACGCTGCACGTGAACACCATTCGGCATACTACTGACTCTTACCCGTGACTATGTAATGGTCTCAACGTGGAACTGATCGCAGTCCCATGGACAACTTGCAGGCCTTCCTGAGTCGAGAAAACCGCATATCCTTATGGGGACGTGTACTGACCAGCATCACACCCGTGTTCCAAGGATCACAGATGAGATAAACGTCTGATGGAAGCTGGATTCTTGTTAGGTACCAGGTAAGCACGAATTACTGGCTACATAGTCATGGTACTGTGTAGGGCCATCACCGTGTCTAACAGGTGACCAACTGGTGAGCGCTGTTGCCCAGGAAGACAGTCGAGTCACTCCCCACTCGCCTTAAGGAACCTCCATTCTGTGAGTCTAGTCAGGTCCCGTGCTTACCCGCAAGGGACGAGAAAAGATCCACGAGGTCGTGTGCAAATTTCCTTGCCAATTGTTCACATAAGAAACTTTTCATTCTGCGGCACCAATAAGCACAAACCACATTTCAAACAACTTAATTCTGGAAGGATCCGTGATGGTCCTGTATATATCAACTACGTATGTCCAAACACAGCCGTGTTAGAGTTGAGAAGGTTGCCCATTGTCGTGACGAATGTGAAAGATATCGACAAATAAATTCACCCACTTCCCAGGACATTGAGGTAATTCTGTTGCTCAGCGCTCAGCCTTTTAAAAGATAGACTCCGGAGATTGTCCATTGTGATGCCACGTTGGTGTCAATTTATAGATAGACACGGGGGACGTGAACTGCGCACGTGATTCGACCCCAGTCATAGGTGGCGGTATTGACCAACTGTTGGACGATTACTGATGACCGGGAAAGGTGAAATACCACGCTGGCAAGAATTTCCTCCGGTTGATCGTTGATCGACTCTCGTTGCTAAAATGCCTTGATTCGGTGAACAAGCACAGTAAAGATGACACCGATCACCGAACCGGCAGATTGTGGGGCCATTACCTGATGTCCGCTGAAATAAAAAGTGTCCAGTGAGCCACTGCGTCTTTCAGCAATTTGGTATCTGTTGAGAGATCTCTTCAGCAGCACCGAGCCGGTCTGAGGACCGAGACCTGTAGAACCCAGGTTAATCTCCGTGAAACGATTGTGGCAAGTGGACTTCGGTGAGGGGAAATTCGGTGGCTATAGTGCCACTCAGATAATCAGGATAGAATAGAGTGTCCACGTTCGGCCCCTGCCACGTCAGTCTGCACCGTGACTACAGGTGTACACGGCTACTTGCGAAATTCTGGTCAGGTCATCCAGAAACTTTTAAGGGTGGTGATGTAGTTGAATTTGCTAAGCGTGTGTTACGGTATCACCAACGAGCCCATGATTGGACGGAAGCTGGAGTTGAGACACCCACAGCCAACTGGACGTCAGTGTTGCGACCCACCCAAAGTACGGTAGGAAGAGGCTTTCGGCAAGAGCCACAGCTCAAACTCCGTGACGAGTAGGTTGAAGTAGGAGCGAGGAAAGTGAGCGGTGGATCGAAAGAGACGCGAGGCAAGAATGCAGACAACTCATTGTGTCGCAGCTTTTACTGCACCGTACACCGTAAAAAGCCTAAAACAAATTGAATTTGACATTGACATTAGAAAAGTCCGCAGCAGTCACCAGTTTGGCTCGCATAATGCCGCGGCAAGTTGATCCCCCATACGTGTCGTGTCTCGGCCTTTGGAATGTCGGCTAGGAGATTGACCGAAGGATATAAGAGAAGCGCTCACTACGTCGGTCGCGACCAGAAAGATGTCAACGATGATGCAGGCGATGGAATGGTGTGGGGAACTCGGTGGGGTCGCCAATTAGTGAAAATGGTCCGACGATTTCCATGGCACGCATGTATTGGCTTTGTAAGCAGTGCCGTGTCCGTGCCAGGCGGCTAAAGCTACCCCAACCGCGCTAGTACGCGACCCCAACAAGTGTGCAGCACGCATTGGACCCGTATACATTCTTTTAAAGAGAACCGCTCACTTACCCCACATTTTTTTCCCTCTTTTCTTCACTCCTCGTTCTCGCGACACGTACACTGCCACCCAAATATCCCCAGATTTTCCGGCCGTAACGCCACGCAGTCGTACCTGTCGTTCCCATTTATTTCGCCGAATCAAACATGTCGGTCGCGATCAACACAAACCGACCTCTCGTCTCATCGCCACTTGCCTCACCACTTGCCTCACCACTCACCTCACCACTTGCCTCCCCGACTTCACCCTCCCGACAAACCGCCCGCCCTCTACCAATCCGGAAACCATCATTTCCTGCTTCACGACCTCTCCGTCCATTCGCTTCGATCACGACCAACGCCGCCGCTCGCGGGGCCACCAAGAAACCCGTCAAAATCATAGAACCCCCCAAAAATTACTCCGGTGGCTGCTTTGTCCTCAACCTCACGCAGGCGGAGCTCAGTCGACAAGACTGATGCTTCTCGAGACGGCTTTAGAAGAATTTCCTCCGTTTCCACGTGGTCGTAGACCTGTTGGGCAGCAACTTCAGCCGCGCACACACCTATCCCCTCGTCTTGTGATCGACTTTGCTTCGATCATGTCTTGGGCTTGACCAATGTCTTACTAAAAACCATACACCCTGACTTGGAATTCTCTCAGCAGTCATGTCAGTTGTCGTTTTGCCTTTTTTATTTCTCGATTTGGCATACCCCCCCCCCCGCGCAACATCCATATCTTTTTTCATGCTACCCACCGATTTGCGTGTATCCCTTACGTTCGTAACGTCTGGAAGCCTTTTAGCTTGTAGGTCTGGCTTGAGATGACTTATAGAGTAGATGTATGTTTATCACTTCTCCGAGACGTATGGTTCATAGGATGGCGTAGTATTAATGATGCATTGTCTGGCGTCGTAAGACGTCAATCGGATACATGATACCCATACTTGAGTGGCAATGGGAAACGAGGCGAGAATTCGAAAGGAAAAAAAAAACCAAGGCCCACCTCGAGGTGACATTAGGGACGATGGGAACAAGGGGGGTTCGAGCGCCAGTTTATCTTCATCCGGAAACTTAAAGCGGGAAGTCGACGTCCACGGCTCGTTGCCAGACTTGGCAAGCCAGAATGGATGCCGTAAACCGGCACCGATACGTCCAAATGTGCAAGGGCGAATAGGAGTGTATACAACACCGAACTTTCCAGGCAATCCGGATAAGCGCTCTTTCTCAGCGCCGCGCGCCCCATGGGCAAGACCCTTAGCCCATGGGAATAAAACCAACATTCGGTTATGTCACGGGGGTGCGTGAGTGTCTCGCGGCGGGCTACATAAAGCATCGCAGCAGCCCGGTAGGGGAGAGGTGCATGTGGACGTGGACGTGTCAACGGAGGATTGGATGGGCACACGAGTAGATGAAAGTGAAGGAAGGACAAGTGTAGGGAGGGTGTGAGAGAAAGCGGTTAGAGAGCATGAAGCAAGTGGATTGGCAATGGATGAAGTGGTGAGAAAGTGGTGACTGGATTGGGGGGAGAGGATTTGATCCGGAGATGAGGTCGAGCGTGGATGGATGGCTGATGGAAGTCGGTGATGCCCGCGCGAATAATAATAAAAAGAGATAATAACAAAAGGGGGAATAATAATAATAATAAAATGGTAAAATTTAAAAGAATAATAAAACGGATAAACGGAGGATGGGTCAAGGTCAAGTCAAGCTCAGCTGCCGCACCTCGCCTGACACTCGCTCACTCACTCACTTGCTTGCTCGTTCTCTCGCCACCGACCAATCTTCTCCACGACGACCCACTTTTCCTCATAATCGACCTCCTTTCCGCCCTTTCCCTCCCTCTCACGACCTTGCACGACCACACACGACCTTCCTCTTCCCCTTGTATCCTTCTATCTCTCCCCCTTTCTCCATTTTCTTTCCAAAATTCCTCTTCTACTCTCATCACAGGTCAACTCCACTCTATTCCCCACATTTTTTCCTTCCTCATCATCTTCCCCGCTCAGATTCCCGTGGCTTTTCTCCCCATCCATCGTGATTAAGGTACGCCTCGCTCCGTTCCCTTTCTTGCTGCATCCTCCTAATCCCTCCGTCCTTGCCAGATATGGACTGTTGGCGAGTAGCAGTGTTGGGCGATGGTGGCGTCGGCAAGACAGCTCTGGCAGTTCAGGTACGCCTCGCTTGCCGTCCTTTCCACTATCGTTTCTCCTGGCTGACATCAGAGTTCCCCAGTTCACTCTTAATTGTTTTGTCGGTGAGTCCTCCATCAGCTAAATCGCTTCCCCCATGAGCGCTAACTGATCGCGCCGCGCCACCGCTATGTAGAGGTATGTATACGTTGTTGGGACCGTGTCTGTGCGTCTGGTCCCCTGGTACCTTTCTGATTCCATCCTCTTTAGACATATGATCCAACGATAGAAGACGCGTATCGAAAGCAACTTGTCGTTGATAACCGAATGTGCTTTGTAGAAGTGATTGACACAGCAGGCCAAGGTGGGTCATATGCGTCTAATTTTATTCAACTGGCTTTGTCATATATCCGTATTATGGCGCTCAGAGGAGTACGCGACATTACGCGATCAGTGGGTTCGGTGGGTCATATTCGTCTTCCTCTGTTCTGCGGAGGCCCTCTAAATGACTCGCCTAAAGCGAGGGTCAAGGATTTATCCTCGTATACTCAATCGCTTCACGAGCGACGTTTGAACGGCTGGAAGTCTTCCGGCAATCCATGTTGAGGGTTAAACGCCAAAAGCCGATATTTGTGCTCGTTGGCAACAAGGCCGATAAGCAACTCGAGCGCGAAGTTACCCGGGAGGAAGGGATGCAACTAGCGAGGGAGTTTGGTTGCGACTTCCTCGAAACTAGTGCCAAGACAGCCCAGAACGTGGAACGACTCTTTACAAATCTAGTACGCAACCTTCGAAGTACAAAACAAGCAGAACAAGGCGCGGTACCCCAACCGCCGCGCAGGGAACCGAAAATCCGGAAATGCTGTATCATGTAGGAGAGTGGTCTCGGTATATCGCCAGAGACTATAGACACCATCCTCTCGTTTCTATTTTTACCTCTGCTTTGATGATACCACTTTCTCTCTCACTGCCTTGCACCGCACCGTAACCCTGTGCAATTCCGCGGGTCTTTTCCCCAACCCCCCCCCCTTCTCCCCGCTTCATCTCATCGCGCTCCTTTCATGATCTCCATTTCTTTTCATGCCGCTACTGAACATTCCCAAACTTGACTCACTTGTGATGTACGCACGAAGGAAGATCGATTCTGGTTCTGACATGTTTTCTACCGGGTGCCTTGATGGTGGTTCCCCATTTTCCCCCTTCAAATTGGTTCCCGCCAGTATGGCGTGCCTGACAGAGCAGAGTACTCAGATACGGTACTCAGATACGTTGTCTGTGTTTACGTCCTCATTCTCGAGGTACGACGAGGATCATCTTTATCGATAAGTATTTGCGCATTTTGGGACCATGCGAGTGCGACGTTCGCGGAACCCGAGCCAATTTGATTCAAGAACAAAAAAAAGTCTCCCATCGTGATGTTTGATTATGATGTAAACCATGTAAAAAATTCTAGGGTGTATAGTCGGTAAAGAAAACAGCTCGTATTAAAAAAAATCGCGATCATTTATTGTGCCACAAGAGCGTCCGTAGATTTTGCCATACCTCCGAATCACGGTAAAGATATGTCATCGAGCTGAACATTCCAGGCTGGATTGTTTCGCCGCGGTGTTGGAACAGCCACATCACCGCACCCCATGATATTGCGGCAAATATGGAAAAGTAGCGCGAGTCGGGCGGTACTGGTCTCACGTTACCCCCGCCCGCCGTTGTCAGGCCATATGGCGAACCCGCTCTGGGTATGAACGAGGCGACCACACGGGAGGCGACGTACAGGACAATCTAGCAGGACGACCGTGATGGGAGATGCGTTAGAAATTAGACCAAAGGAGGAAGAGAAGGACGTGCGCCAGATGCAAACACGCAATAACACAGCCGCAAGGGCGCGAAGGTGTAAGTGTGGGAGAGAAAAGAGGAAGGAGTTGGGTGATTGGTGATTGGGATTGGGGTTGATGGGTACGGGGGTGTGGGAAGTCTATCAGAAGTCGGGATTAAAAGGTGAGGGATACAAACCTGTTCATTGATCGCGTTGCGCTCTCCAAAGACGAGGTAACCGCCGAGCAACCCCGCGAAAAAGGTATCATGCGGTCGCGCCTTGCCGTTGTTCAGCTTCCGCTGGACGAGCAGGAGCGACTTGTAGATGGAGACGAATTTCGCGAGATTCGTCGCGTGTTGCTTCGTCGCGCGCGCGATGGTTTTCAGTCGTGAGAGCCAACTTTTTTTAATTTTTTTAATTTTTAATTTTGGCGTTCACCGTCAGGTCGCGTCGCGTTGTCGTTGCGGTCATTTTTCATTGGATTGGAATTGGGGATTGTTGTTTCGTTTGAAAGTGCGGAAGCAAGAGTTTTTTTTTTTTTTTGAAAAAACAAAAGTAGTGCGAGGGCGAGTGTGAAGGGATTGAAAAAATGATCAGCTTTTAGGGGTACGGAGAAAAGAGAGACAGAGACAGAGGACAGAGGGCAAGGGCGGATGAAAGATACCCCACCCCCACCCTCTCTCACTCCCTCCCCTCCTCCTTAGAAACGTACTTTCCGCGACCGAACAGGATGGCCATGATCAACGCATGGGGAAATCTGACTTTGACGCCGTAGACAAAGCCGTTCCGTGCGCCCTTGAGGATGGCGAGGTAGTCATGGTATCGCGGGTCGTCGAGGATGGTCTGCAGTGTAGCTGGCAACATGGTAAATGATGGATATCGACGCGCAATATCAATCGAAGGGTTTCTAGAAAGGAGGCGTAGGAAACCAATATCGAGGCGACAGACCCACAGGTTGAGTTCGAGAGCCGGCTGAAAAGGAACGTGTGGGGTCGTTCAGTAGAGTTACCAGGTTGCGTCGAGCTTTAGCTGTGCTGTTTGAGACCGGGACTCGGACTTACCGCTCGGAACGCGGAGCCTCGGAAATCACATGCTTTTTTCGGACATGGTTGTCGATAACACGCTACACTCATAGTCACACTCAAACGAAAGTAAATATATAAAATTCTCTATGGAACGGCCGAATAGCGTAGAGCGAGTGAGAAGAGAGCGTGCTCCACATTCGCCCAAGACCGAAGATCGTCCGATTTCTCTTTGGAGAAAAACTCGTCCCTGAAGTTAAACGCATCGATATTGGCCCATTCCAACTGCGTTTGATCGGTCGGTGCCTGTCAGATCTTCATGGAAGAGAAAAAAAAAGGTGTGAAAATGAATACTCACACCACCCCAATCTGAAGCGATCTTGTCCTGCTTCCCTGTGATGACAACAAACCGTCGATACTGATCCATCATACACGGCTGTGTTTGCAGGGAGAACTGCGTCGATGACAGCTCCATGAGGACCTCAAAGGTCCATTTGTCCTCGGGGAAATCAGAGAACTGCTTATTAAAGCTACGGAGGCAGTCCTCCAACACCCCACGTGGTTCAAGCATGGACGTTTCCTGCTGCCGGCGAATCCATTCTAGGACCAGACCCTCTTTCGCGCCGTAGTGCGGAGGTTCCATGGACAACAAAGACACCTGCCCTTGCCCAATTCTGGACAATAGATCCTGGTGCATTAACGTCCCCCTGACAATATTCTCGTTAGTCCGCAGCGCGAAATGAGACACATTAATTAACCCACTTCTCGAACTCCGATATAGGGTCTGAACCTTGGTTCTGCCTTGCTGCCAACGCCACTACACCAGGTGACACGAAACAGTCCCATAACGGGTGCTGTTCCAGCATGTCCAGGAGCCTATATGTAGCAGAAGGGCATTCGGCAAAGACGCTCGGCGAAATGCAGACAATCCCACCTTGTAGTCAGGGTAGTGAGTTGGACGCGCAAGCGACATGAAGGTGTCAGTGACAACTCACCCGCTGGGTAGATCTGCCGCACACCCCATCGCGCAGGTGGAATCGTATGGTGTGTCCCGTAAGTCACGAATCGAATGTCTAGCCGTTTCATCCGACGTTCCATTAGGGCAGGCAGCCGACATAACGTTTTGATGGCGCCGACGTGCACAAATACGAAGGAGACATCGGCCTTCAACCCTACGTCTTCTGCGCCGCGTTTCTTGAGAACGTGTATGAGCGCTCTAGTTTCGAAACCAGGCTCGCTCGGGGTCCCATCGCCGTCCTTGTTCCATATACAATACTTTGACCTTGGCATTTCATCGTACAGCCATTTAGGAAGGCCAAGAATGGAAAGCGCGCGGTGATACGACGGGTCTTTGCGGAGGCTGCGCTCTCGGTCAGCCATCACAATAGAGTCCGATTTCCCAGGACGACGATAGATGCCATGAGTGCGGTCACATGGATCGCGGAACAAACGGTGAGCGCGGGCCTTTATTCCTACCACTTTCCATGGGAGGAGAGCGGCGACGAAAACCCCAGCCTTCCGTAACTCCAGGCGTACATTGTATTCCTTGCACAATATCAGGTTCGTGGCAGGAAATACGAGAAGCAAGGCGGCTTGATTGTCATCTAAATACACGCGGGAACACGACACCTTCCCCGCACATCAGTTGATCGGTTCATTTCGAGAAGAAGGGTGGGAGGACATGCCAGCTTCCGAGAAGACATGAAATTGAACAGTGTACTCATCGCTTTTTCGTCAGCTTGGGTTTCTGGTCCTAATTTGCCGATCTCAGCGACAGGGGTGAGCGCCGGCCGCAAACATTGCAGCTCTCCCAGTGAGAACAGTTTTTCCAGAAGCAGAAAGCTGACAGAAGGGCCGAAACAAATGGAGAACCGTAGCCGGTCAGGAGAACCGTCGCTCGTATCCGAAAGCATCACATTACAAAGTCGTTCCTTGCGATCTTTTTCAGTGTTCATACGAAGTTCTCCACTCCACTTGAACTTCCTCGGGATTGTTGTGTTCCTGCAAAACTCATCAGTCTCCTGGAGGTTATAGAGCCGAACCCATTCACTTGAGAAGATCTGAAGTCGACTGCTTGCGAGCAGGAACTGGAGGAGGACGATTGGGTTCAATGCCATCTCTAAGGGGTGAATACTCAGTGACAGAAGCCACACAAGTGGTTTAAGAATCGTACATCATGGGTTCCGACATTCTAAAGCAAAGAACACATCTGAGTCTAGCGCGCAGACGTGGGTAAAACTACGTACTCAGGAGGCATCACGCCTCTCAAAAACGCATCTGTCACCTCCGGCGGCGCAGGTGGAAGCAGCGGCACGTCTTGCACGGTGGGTGTATCTACTTCTGCGAAATGCAAGTCACTGTCCTCATGCAGTGCATCTAGGTTTGGTCCCGGTCCGAGTAATACGGGTTGTTCTGTTGCGGAGGATGATTGCGGGGTAGGTGGATCAGTTGGCGTTTGGATAGAACCCCTCCTGCCAGAGGTTGAAGGCTGCGGAATATCCAAAGCCCTCACTGTTCCTAGACTGGCTTTTGTCGGAAGCGTGCTTCCTGGCTTGAGGTTCGGAGCATCGAAGCGTTTGATCTTTGGTTCGAGGAGCCAAGACGGCTTACGGGCAGCCTTTACTTGAGAACCTCTTGCCGTCGGCCTTGACAGTAGTGACCTCCTGGCAGGATCACTAGCATTGGCCTGTAAGGGAGGAGGCATCGAAAGATTCGGCGCGGCGGGCTGGGAAGGGAGGATAGGGGCTGGCGAGGACGGAGCGGAGAATAGAGATGACGGAGAGTCGCGGATATGGCTGGTGCTGGTATCTCCGCGGGGAGGTGTAGCTGGCTACGAGAAACTCGATAATGCGCACAGATATGCGAGAACGACGACTGACCGTTGTAGTGAAAGTGGGCCGAGAAGTCTTGGTACGTTTACCTAGTGGGCCATTGAGAGACTGCGTCATAAATGTCAGCTGACGGTCCTGTGGCTGACCATGCCGTCGCCTTACATTATCGCCTTCATTGTCAGGGCTAGAAAGTCGCTGTCGCCGCCGCTTGTTCCCAAGGGTCGAACTTGAAGGAGGAGCCTTCGCCGTTAAATATGTACCAGGTGGGCCGCTAGGACGCCTTGCCCTCTGGTGCATCTCATCATAGACACGAAGTAAGTCATCTTCATTCGTATCAGACCCATCCTGTAGTTGAACGCCTTTGTGATGTCGATGTTGGGTGGGAGGCATCTCCCCTGTCGACCTAGTCCCAAGAGATCTCGAAAGCGGGACTTCATCAGACTCATCGCTGGCACCCTGCGACCGGATGAGATGCGCGGGAATCCGTCCCATCAACCGATGCTTACATCGGATTGCAACTCGTTCTGTTGCTGAACAAATTCTTCCAAAGCTTTGTTCATGTCTTTTTTCGTTTTCTTTGGTCCGCTCGACCCAGCGCCCGATACCTGTATGATAATGAAGTTATTTTCCATGTACGGCGGAATATTTCTGACCGTGAATGAGTAGTGCCTGTCCTTTGCTGTCTTTTTCTTTTTCTTGGTTTTGCCCCGCCACGCGTTGGCAAAATATTCGCGCTCCTTTCCTGTGGCTCGATGGTTAGCATATAAACGAGGATCGTATATTGCAACGCACTGATCCACGACTCATCAGCGTCGAACTGATCCCCGGGTGAATAATCTTCATTGTCCATACCTACATGCTTCCAGAAATTGCGGAGTAGCCTATCGCATTGTTCAACGTTTTCTGCGGGTTCCCAACTATTTCAAGAGCTGAGCCAACTGTAGACGCAGATATATTCACTCTCACCTATCTTCTTCGGAGGAATACCCTGCCCACTGACTGGGTTTCAGTGGCAGCGATGCACAAATTTAGCACACATACTGAGACCAGGTACTCCTAGAGTTCACGAGAGTGAGGTTTACGATAGAATGATATGAAGGTGCACCCAACTAACCCACTCGGCGTCCTCGTTGACTCGTGCACTGGTTATGACCTCTGTTTGACGGACGCGTTGATGATCAGTTAGGTCCAGTGGTTGGCGGGATTGCACGGACCAACATGGTATACGTCCTCATCGGACGAGCTAAGGGTGCGTCGCTTCGGCATGACGCCTCGTCTGTGTGCTGTGAATGTTGCTTCGAGGAGAAGATAAAATGTGATAGCTTACGCGGGTATATCAGTTCAAGCTGCTGTTCTGTCGCGTCGCATAAGAAATAGCGCGTGCCAGCCACAGCCGCTCTACCCGCTAACGGCATTAGTCTTTCCCACCCCACACCACCAAGTTGAAGTAGCATATTATTGTCACGATATACCAATGGGCTCCAAATCAAAGTCCAAGCAACAGGAGGCGCTCCAAATCCTCGATGACCTTGATTCTCTCTCACCTGACCCCCGTGCAGCGAGTGTCGACTCCTCTACTGCTGCCGCAGCCACCGCAGCCACTCCTGGCGAAGCCGCCGACGTCCTCGCCTTCCTCGACGAAATCACACAGAAGAGCTCAGAACCCACCCGTCCTGCAACATCGCTCCTCGACCGCCCGTTGTCCAGGTCGGGCACCCCGACGCTCCGGAAGAGTACAGAGCGCGTCAAAGTCGTCGGCTCGTCGCTCACAACTGCCGGATCTACTTCCAGCAGGGGTGCTTCGCCTTCGGTGACCCCATCCAACTCGACACCCTTGGAGAGGCAAGCGGCACATGAACGGCAGCCATCCGGTGGCGGATGGGCTTGGGGCAATGTTTGGTCAAGCGCATCATCGGCGCTACAGCAAGCTAGGACCGTCGTCGATGAACAGGTGAAGAGCCTCCCAACACAGGACGCCAAAAAATGGAAAGAAGGTGTACTTGTGTATGCGAAAACTGCACAGGAGCGGGCTCAAGAGTACGCAAAGACCGCGCAGTTAGAGAAAATCGGTTCGTCTCATGACTCCTTTGCATGACATGAGCAAACACTCCGTCTAGGACAGGATTTAAAACGAGTTGGCCTTTCGACTTTTAACGACATACTCAATGCTGTCGCTCCCCCGATCTCTGAGCACGAGGTCATACAAGTTTGGTTGAGTCACGACATGCAAGGCTTGGAAGGTGTCGAGTCGCTCGTTTACTCTGCGCTCACTCGGGTTTGTCCTGCGCGCTGCATATCCTTACCCCTGCTTATACCCTCATTTCTAGGTCCTGGAGCAGGTAGAAGGTGGCGACTTGATTGTTAATAAAGGAAACGAGACGAAACCAAAGGAGGCTTCGAGCAACCGCGATATCAATGCGGTGGAGGGTTTCGAACAAGCTCTGAAATTGGCACAAGTACGGTTCCCTTTCCCACTGTAATTGCAAAACTGAATATGTGATAGGCCAACGTGGAAGAAATCATTAAAACGAACGCGCCTCCTGATCCAGAACGCTCGTCATCAATTCAGAATCCCACGACGACCTCATACGTTTACCTTCGTGTTCAGCCATTTACTTCCACCATAACCGTACCTGGACCGCAAGCAACGGAATCATCCCAGCTTCGATTCGTCCTTTTCCTTGCGGATCCTGCACACAATCTTTCTTATACGACTGTCACTCAGGCCATTCCCGAGCATTGGCTCAAAGTCTGGGATGAATATGACTGGGTAGAAGATATGGTCGCGGAGACACTCCGAGTCGGAGTTGAGGTCATTGGACAAGAATATGTTGTTGGACGTATGGGCTGGGCCAGGGAGAAGCCCATCGCTACTACGGGCGAAGACACTGTTGAAGCTGTTGTGGCGGACCCTTGAAACGTTATAACGGTTTATCTCATACGTTCTCGAGGATATCCGTCGTGTACACTACGTGTTTGTGGAATGGCAATAATTCAGAGTGTAAGTATTCGTCTATTTCTTTTGCGGTTCCTCGACCTTTGGTGGTGGGATGGGTTTAAATTCCTGGGGCTTCTGTGGTTCTGACCCCTCGCCAACCTGTTCCCATGGCGAAAGAGCCTCGAAATTTCTGACCACATGTCAAGTCTGATGCAACGGTAGCAAAAATAAGTTACGTACCGGAATGCCTGGGTTAATTGAAGAGGCTCATATACGACACGTTTCTTCTCTTCATCGTACCTAACCTCGGTGTAGCCCTGTGATGAAGATGGTCAATGGCCCGCTCCCAATGAGGTTTTGGATGTATGTATGCACCGTTAGGGGGAAGTCCTTCCGAAGTGGGTATCCCTCAAAACCTTGAATACCATCAACTGTCATATTCGCTTGGGGAAAAAAAGATACATACCATAATCTGTGAGAATGCGGCGGCTAGAAACAGTTCAGCATGATGCAAGACAATAAGATATAGAAAGGCATACAGGTCCGGGTGGTCCTTAAAGAAGATTCCAAACAAGTCCCAAGTTTCTCTCTCATACCTGAGTATGGGTTAACACTAGACCAGGGAAGTTATGGCCGCATAATACCAGTTGGCACCGTTAAATAGTGATGCTGCGCTTGGCACAGCATCGGCCTCACTGGCGTACGTTTTGACCCGTATCCTTGCGGCGTACTTGACGCTTAAGAAGTGATAGACCACCTCGAATCTCTTGTCCCTCTCAGGAAAATCAACACCGGTAATATCCATCACAGATTTGAACTGGCACTGCGAATGGTCGCGAAGGAATGTTAGGACCGGGATAACGGCCGACGGCGCGATGTAGAGCGTCAATTCATCCTTCAGCACCGAGAACTGCTGGATGAATTTGGGAAGGCACTGCATAAGATATGAGCCATAGTTGTGGAGCCTTTCTGTCGCCTCTGCATATTTAGTGAGCGTTGGGTTTGGAGAGGTTGGTTCTGAAAATGGAGAGGCTGAAGCTGCAAGGCAGATTCAGATGCTAACAGCGCTAAGTGATGCGTGGGGGCACACCTCGTAAAGATGAAGATGAGTGCACTCCGCGCACGGTACTGGCGAGTACAGGCGCATATAGAGGGCACTTGAATCGGGACCCCGTCCTCGCAGCGAGACGGAGAGCCATGTTGCGTCAGGTTCCCACTTGCAAACCGCGCTGGAATCAGTTCAATACCATTCAGACTCCGCTCCGGGCCACCGGAACTGCCGCCGGACGGTGCAGCGAGAGCGTAGGGCGCGTTCACCTAGTGCAGTCGCCATGGCTGCTGAAAACTACCAAGAACCTGCCCCATTATTTGACTCCTTACCTTATTATGACAATGACCTGGAGTTACACCCGATTCTTAGAGAAAAGGTGCAGCATGAATTGGCCGTTGAGACGCAGAAACTTCAGCAGGAGGCACTTCATCCCCGCGTTCCGCCTCCCGTCGAATTATTCGTGGTTAGTCCATCAATCATACATTCACGCTCGTCCCACTTCTGAACATGTTTTCCTTAGAAAAACCCCCTTCTCGCCGCAGAGTTGCAGCGTGTTGGAGCACGCCAACCACTCGCTGCTATTGACACATCCAGGTATCAATTAACTCTATCTTCCGCAACACCATCAAGCGACGAGGAGTGGAAATCGGCTCTGGATGGTGCATACGCACAGTTGGAACATCAGCGCATCCGGTATTGTCATTCTGCTTCTCGACTCATCATCTCATGGCTTAATTCGTTGCGCGCAAAGGCATAATAATCTCGCACTCCTCCAGCAGTACGGAAGCAATGCGTGGCGCGTACATAACTACTTACTCGAGGCGGACGCCAAGAAAGCGGAAAGGCTCCTGGAAGAGCTGAAGGAACAGACTACTAGCCTGAATCGAGAGAGGAAAAATACTCAGGTAAATCATGCTTGGTGACAGACGGAAGGTATACTGAATGACTTGTAGACGCGTCTCGGGGACCAGTTAACGTCATTGGAGAGTCGGTGGACCGAGCTCATCTCTAGCATACTTCAGATAGAGTTGGCCAACGTGGCTCTGGAAGCAGAAGTCGCGCGTTTGAACCGAAGAGAAGGAGAGCTTGCTGATGCGCTTTGACAGTGATGTTGTAGTAGTAGTAGGGTACGCCGAATGCAGGCTATATATGGCACCGAGAGCGGTCTCCGGCCGGTCAAGCCAGCGAAGAGGAGTTGTCGCCGTCGCCTTGGCCTCATCTCAACGCAGCTTTCAAGTTTCGCGTCGCTGGTTCGGCTTAAGGAGAGCGTCCTCTGTTCCCCCTTACCCCTTCTCATCCGTGGTGTGTCCTTACCGACTAACTGACTCCGTCCTGTGTCGTAACATGTTTTCCCTTCTCCGATCCGTAAAAGCGCCGTCACCATTGAACCTCGAACGGATCTTCTCAACTCTTCTTCCAAAGTGGCGTCTTGCGACGCGCATATGGAGTCCCTTGAACCTCAACTACAAGACACCGTAACAACAAATGGCGCGGTTGAAGCGTCTACTGATTCTCCCGCCAGTGAGCCGCAGGCCTTAAACCCGGCGCTATCAGACCCTTCCAGGACCGCGGAGCAAGGGAAGGATGGTGAGCAATTTGTCGTCGCTTCCAGCTGGCTTCCCCAACACCCATCCATGAACCATCTTGCAGCAGGTACTACTCCGCATACAGTCACCGGAGGTACAACCAAAAAATACACTGCGCTCAACATCAATAAGAGATTTATGGAACAGAACAGCTCCACGCCTGGAACTAGTCAGATGCCCTCATCGTCAACGTCTTCTAAGATTGTGAGCACAGCAAGTACGTCTGGTGCAGTTAGTCTTCCCGGCCGATTTTGACCTTGCCAATGAACGATTCAGTCAAGTCGCCTCCGCCGCCTCCCACGGCCCATTCTCGTCTCGTCGACGCCAAACTTGCGAAGTTACCGTCATCTTCCACGAGTACCGGCACAGGATGGACCCGTCCATCCTCAACCACGCCGTCGTTGACACCCTCGCCAGGGTCTGGTGGCATGTCATCTATTCCTCCTCCCGCGCCCGCGCCTCTCTCCTCCCATGGTCCGCCACTACTTCCGCACGTTGGAAAGGTCATTCAGCCGCAACATCGCGGCGCCATCCAGCCTCCTTCTAGACCCAAACCTGAATCTACAAACGGTTCGAGCAAACCTGCCTGGAGGAATGTCAGACAGGGTGAGAGTGCCGCAAGTGGGATTGGGGTGCAGAGTGAGTTTCCGACCGCCGCCGAGGTTGCTCAAGGTGCGTTTCGTGACCCTCTGCGTGTGATCTCTGTGAGATCTCATACGTCTGCAGGTCGCCTGAATGGTGTGCAAGAGAAAAAACAATCAACCGAAAGTCCTGCGAACCCAAGCTCGACCACTACAGAGGCTGATACGTTTCGTGGCGTCCATCTGGACCCTAATGCTCACCACTGGGATGAGGTCCGTTTGCCTTTTGACTCACCGGGCTCTGGTGTGACTGATAGGTTGTAGATGGAAGAAGACAATGATGACTTCCTTGGTGGTGTCATTGAGTTTGGAGACGGTCGCCAGTATCAAATCCAGCCGGTTGACGTGTCCCAGACCACGCAAGATCCATCTCCTGCCTCAGTTCCCGCTCCTGAAACGTCAAGTTCACGCCCTCAATCCCCTTCGGCACCAGCAGGAGTCAACAAGGAAGACCGGTTCTCCGACGACATCGATCGAAGCTGGCCGCGTTCTGCTGGACTTTCGTCGAATATACGCCCACGAGTGGGCCCACCAGCTGGCGTGTCCACTTCCTCCAGCTCGTCGCTGTCACCGCAGGATTCATCGCGTGTGCTTTTCAACTGGGCAAGCAATAACCGGATTCCCCCACCTGGTAAGTCCGAAGATTTCGAGGCTAGGAAGAGAAAGCTCAGCCTCGGTTAGATGGTCGGATAGGTAGAGATGCGCCAATGCACAATAATGTGCAGTTGTTGCAAAAGCAAGGGCGTGACCGGTCGCGAGAGCCCAGACGCGACACAGGCTCTTCACAAGGGACTGAGGATCGGCGTTGGGAACGAGGAAGGCGCTACTCCAATGCAACAACCACACACTCTGCGATATCTGGTGGTCGAGATTCATCACGGGAAAGCTTGCGACAGTTGCCTCCCCATCTAACCTCTGTTCCTAAATCATTGCCACCACTGTATACACACCAGCTACCACACGCACAACCGCCTTCTAGTCGGCACAGCTCGACTAGAGAGCCATGGCGTCAGGAACGCTCTCCCGAACGATCCCCTGTGGTTCCATCTCCATCGAATCTTAGTTCTCATTTCACATCTCCGACTACATCCAGTGTCATAGCACCGTCTCCTCAGGCACTCACCGCAGGACCCGCCGACCTCGAGCTTGTGCGAAAAGCGGCCATGCACTCAGCAGCCGAGCGGGCAAAGCTACGGCGACAACAAGACGAGGAAGAGCGGCAAAGGGCGCAGGAACGAGCGCGGAAGAAAGCTGCCGAGCTGGAAGAGTGTGTGAAATCTGCGGAAGATGAAAAGGCCCGAGAGCATCCTACTGCCCAGGTTGGGTTTCGTAAAGCTGCGGTGAGATCATGATAACTGACCGATCATTAGCCATCACAGGAGAGACGGCAAGAGCCGGCCTCTCCACAGTATTCCACGACCTCTGTCCCGGAACAACAGTCCACGGAGCCTCCGGCGTCATCAAAACACCCGTCACGGGACCCAGAAAATGGGCCGACTGCTTTGATAACTAGTTTCAAAACTCAGCGAGGCACTCAGTCCGTTAGCCAACCACCCTCAGCCAGCATCACAACGACGTCATGGAGATCCAGCGCGGCTCCATTACCACCATTATCTCCGCGTCGTCCCGCTCATTCACCTGTCCCGCCCCGCGTTTCCTTTCCATCCGCTTCTCAGGTTCTTGATGTGCAATTGTTCAATCCCAGCAATGATGAGAGTCTAGAGGAAGTTGAATTTAATGATCTTGGAAAGTTCGTCGGCGTGGAACCTGATCCTGAGGGATCTGCGGTACCTGCCGATCAACAGGAAGATCTTTCAATCAAAGGCGACGGGTCTCGTACTAAAAGCAACCTTGAGCCTCTTTGGAGGCGCAAGGCATCGCCTGCACCCGCGGAAGAACAACCATCGGTCGTCTCGAATGCTCTACCAGAGGCTGCATCGGAATCTCCAGCTACTAGAGAAGCAGACCCTATCCCCGCGTCTCCTTCCGTGTCCATTGCATCAATAGGTGTGGCCTCCGCCAAGCCCCTAATCGATGGGTCTTTACCTGGCCAAACTTTGGTTGTCCCATCTTCGCTGCCCTCTCAGAGATCACCACGAGCTCCGTCCTATCGGGAAGACCTGAGATCTACATTTGATGATACTATGTCAAGAATCAAAGGGGCTATGCAAACAAAACCTCATTGGAACGCACTGGGAACTGAACATCACCACAACCGCGCAACAGCGAATAGTACCTCATACTCGGCAGAGCGACCAAGGTTCAGCAGGGGAGTTCCCCCAAGTCCACGATCCCATCTTCCACATGTTCCCGAACCCGACGAGTCCTTTACCACCATGACTGAGTTGGAAGGTGACGCACAAAGAGGTCAATCAAATCGTGTAAAGTTACCATCTTTTCCACGTGCTGTCGAACCTTTGTCAAAGAGAGAGCTCTCCAACCTAAAGAGGTCAGTACCACAACTGCGGTGGGATGTACTTTCTTGGGACCCTCCAGTCGAGGGTATGTCTGCTAGAGACTACTCTATCAATGATGTACTCTTCGGCAAGCCCCACCTGGGTCATTCGCGTTTCCTCGTCAAGCTCCCTCCTTCTGGTTCATATCTCACCAAGCGGAGTTCGCCAACTACACCCAAGGTTCACCTCCCTGCAAAGCCCCTTGTCAATAAAAATGTGCCAACTACCGGCGCATTTGGCCGTCCTCGCGCGGCGGACGAGTCCTCGACCTGGCGGAGGACACTACCTCCAATTCCCGATCAGGTTGAATCCACAACCAGTGGCGAGGGACTTGTTACTCGTACTGGGTCATCGCCACCCGACACGGACAAAGCCAGCGACGTCGCACCCAGCGTTGAGACCGAAGCCACACAGCCAGTACAGTTGCCAGCCAAGTCTAGGGCAGAGCCCAAGATGCCTGCGGGTGCTGGTGTGGCGTTCTACCGCGAATCGACATCGTGCCCTTCAGTGAGCTTCACAGTCTCAAGCGAATTAGAGGACGTCAGGCAACCAGAAGCGCCTACAATACCTCCAAGTGAGGAATCTGCACTCTTGTCTCAACCCTTAAGTGATTCAAAAGGCAATGAAGTCGATGGTCCAAGTATGCTGCTGACCCCTCGCGAAAAGTCGGAGAGTAAAAGCTCAGATGGTTCGGTCAGTAGTCTAATTGCCGTCTGTGGTGACATCCGGCTGACTGTAGGCAATGGTCAGTCTGATACACCCTTAACGCCACCGAATTCGACAGGGTGGACGAAAGGCCTCGTAAAGGACTCACCTGTGCGACAGCCAGACCCCGAACAACTCAAGTTATTGTGGTCGCAGACGTCTGAGAAACCTGACGTTCCCGGAGTGAATTCCCTTGAGGGAATCGCGGATGACTTGCCGTCTGTACCGTTCATGTTACAAGAAGTCAAGTCTGAGGACGGCGAGACGCCCCCACCGACAAGTTCAAACGGTCCCGGGCCCTCACGAATGTCTTTACACGACGTCACGCGGGCGTTTCAACAAGTACCTCCACCACCGGCTGGCTCCATCACTGGCAAGGCATCACCTCAATCTCCTGCAATGCAGCCTTCCGTCTCGGGATCAAACCGGCATGCAGTATTCCCTCAGCCTACACAACCGGTGCATCCCGGCGTCGGTGGCCCAGCGTATCAAGCGTACCATTCTCCGATGCTGAGCCACTCCCCAGCACCGACGATGATGTATCCGCACCCCATTGCGCCCAATGCGATCATGGGTGGCCCATCAGCACAATATCCCCAACCGATGTGGATTCCCATGACAGCGCCCGGCGGTCAAACGCCGGGAGCACCGGTGCGCCAGCTGCACTCGCCATACCCTGCTCACGCATCATACATACCATACCCTTCTCCTGGGGCGTACGCACCATCACAACCTGGGCCACCTGCACCACCGCCGAACGGCGCGCAGAACCGGTCACGGCCAGGCGCCCCTGCCGGGTTGAGTCCCAACATGTCGCACTCTCGGGCGCCAGCCACGATGCCCATGTATCATCAGGGCAGCCCCGTCCTCGTGCATCCGCAAGCGGTCATGCAACTACAACCTTCGTACGCGGGCGCGATGCCCGGGGGTCGTGGCGTGCCCATGCAAGCGTCTCATCCGACACCGGGTCCACACCACGCCGGCGGATACACGCCTACAACGCATGCACCTTACGTGCGCCCACCGTGGTGATCATGGGTTACTACTCTATTCGATCGGCTCGTTTCGTTACAGTAATTAGAACGCAGAGAGAGCGCATTGTCCACAGTTGTTCAGTTTTTGTTTCTGGGACGCGCTGAGCGTTCCGGTCGCTACGAAGTTTCTCTGTTTCTGTGCTTTCTGTTTCTTTCTTTTACCTCGCTTTGTATTCATTTCTCTTCACATTATTTTTTCGGTTTTTTCTTTCATTGTTCACATTTTGCTTCTCACACAATAATGGGCTGACATACACTCTATTGTGAGATATCCCAGGTGATTATAGGGCCCTAGCGATAGATTTAAAAAAAGGTCTGAGCCGAGGCGAGCTGCACGGCGCGTTCGGCGGCCTCATCCAAGCCGTCGAAAGGAATGATTTTCATACCGGACTGGCGAATCATCCTGCAAGTGCCGTTAGTATCTTTCCTGATGGAGCGAAATGAAAACAATACTCTTTTGCTTCGGCTTCTTTTGTGCCTTTGAGACGGACGACCAAGGGAATTGTTAACGAGAGTTCTTTGGTTGCCTTGATGACGCCTTCGGCAATGTAATCACAGCGCATAATTCCGCCAAAGATGTTAATAAATATGCTCTTCACTTTCGGATCCGCGAGAAGTATTTCGAATGCCTTCTTGACAGTCTCGGGTGTGGCTCCTCTGTTTGTGACAATAATAAATACCCCAAACGGAAATAACGGTGGACTGGACCCGCATACCCTCCGACGTCCAAGAAGTTGGCGGGTTGACCGCCGTGTAACGAGAGGACATCCATCGTAGCCATGGCCAAGCCCGCGCCGTTGACGAGGCAGCCGATATTGCCATCAAGTTTGATGAAGTTCAGGTTGGCCTTTTGCGCCTCAACCTCGGAAGGTTCCTCCTGCGAGATGTCACGGAGGTCGAAAACGTCTTTCTGACGGAATTCGGCGTTATCGTCAAAGCCGAACTTGGCATCCATACTGCAAGGAAAAGACGAGAAGAAAAGAAATTTGCAGGTCAGAAACAATAAACAATGAAAAAGGCCTTCTTCCGGATGTGTACACACCAAAGGACGGCGCCGTCTGTGGTCTCGGCGAGAGGGTTGATCTCAATCTGCGTTGCGTCTTTTTCCTTAAAGATCCTGTACAGGTTAATGAAAATGTCGGCCGCCTCATTCGTCGCCTTTTCCGAAGAAAACCCAAGCTTCTTGGCAACCCCGACGGCAGCCTCTTTTGTCAGGCCAGTTGCGAGTGGTATGGGTGTCGTGATGATCGCGTTCGGGTCCTTCGCGGCAACCTCTTCGATGTTCATCCCGCCTTGGTTCGACGCAACAAGGACAACGCCCTCTGAAGCACGGTCATTGAGGACGGCAACGTAGTACTCGTGCGAGGGCTGGCGGAGCTCAGCTAGCATGACCTGACCGCAATGCCCCATGCTCAGTTGCGCCGCGCTCATAGCCCATTGTTAGAACAGCCTTACCGCATTGCATACACGGCCACCAGCACCCGTTTGTTTGGTGATGAGACTCGAGCCAATCATCTGACCTGCTAATTTCTCCGCTTCCGCAGCACTATCGCAGAGAGGCGAACATAAGCATTTGGGCCGATGAGTCAAAGTTAGGAAATCAGACCTACGTCTTGACGACGTGTACTCCGCCCTGAAGACCATTGGAGAATTTTCCCTTTCCTCGCCCACCTGCAAGAACCTGCGCCTTGATCACGGCACCGCTCTGGCCTGCAATGAATGTCAACTACACGCCAATGGACGTGGCGTACACAGAGAGCGCGGACGGACCAGAAACCTTGTTGAAAGCCTCGATGGCCTCCTTGGGTGATTTTGCGGCAACGCCTTTCGGAGTTGGTACTCCGTACTGATGGGCACAAAGTAAGAGGCGAAAAACGAGGTGCAGTGGAGAAGAGGCGAGCGCATACAGAATTGAGAAGGTTCACGGACTGGTATTCATGGATGGATAGGAAGCGTCTCTGACCCGCAGATGCGGCCTACGAAGTTAACGCGTCGTGTAAGTTGAAAAGGTTCCAACGAGGGAAAGGCAGTGAAGAGCTCACTCGGGCGAAAGAACCGGCTTTCCTGAGTGATGCGAGCATAGCAGGAGTGAATGAACAGTTGGCGGCAAAACTCGGGATAGTGACAACACAGTTATGCCGGAAAAAGATCCCGGAAAAAGTACGGGACAACGAGCTTAGTCAGCTATCGCTAATTATTCCAGCGAGTCGCATTTTTGGGGCGGCAGAGAACCAGAACGACGATGACGGTTGGTGGTAGCATCCCGCACGCTTTCCTGTCTCTCACCCCCCAAGTCATTTGGGGTGCGATAGTTCTGTGAGATTATCATCTCTTCTTTGAGTGAGGGCAGTTTGTTTTTTGTTTAGTGGGCTGCCCATAATTATGTAGAGAGACAGCCACTGTCATCATAATATAAGATCCGAAAACTCGGAGTGTTTTTATTTCTTTTGAAATCACCACGTTCTTTACCATGCGACTTGTTGCAAGCGTTTCACCATCACACTGTTTGGCTGGCCCCACACGTATATAAATACAGCAAGTAATACCCAAGCACTGTAAGTGATCTAGAATTCGGCCCCACGCATGGAATCCACTACTATCGAGCGCTCATCCTCGGGTCATTTATCCGCCGTCCAACCTGCCCAGAACGGCTCTCATCCTTCAGAAGACCAGATGAAGAATTTGGAACAGCTTATCGACGTCGGTACCACAATACTGAACCAGGCACTAGATCTCCTGGACAATTCCCTCACATCTGATGAGCAGCTCACCATCCACTCTCAATACATGCCTGGTTCGACCATCGGTACGACATTAAATCCTCTCAGGACCGTCCGCTCGATTTATGTTGACATGCATGCTCAGGCAAGCATCTTCGTCACGCTCGAGACCACTTTACTCTCTTGCTTGACTGCGTGACTGGTCCAGAACCATATGTTCTCTCCTATGATGTACGGTCTAGGAATACCCCTATGGAAACCAGCCGTGAGGCTGCACGAACCGCCATTGAAAACACGATAGCGCAGTTGAAGGAGGTTGTGCCTAACATCCCGCTAGATGCACCAATAACATTACACGCCATCACGCCGTACTCCCAGACTATGCAGACCACCTTTGGCCGAGAGGTACTCCACGGCGACTCTATCCATTCAGCTTCATTGGTCGTCTGATTTTGTTGTCTTTGTAGCTTTGGTTTGCCGGGTTACACGCTGTTCATCACTGGTCCATGGTATGAATGTTTCAGGTTTACAGGCATTTCATATTTGGTGCTGATTTCTCTGCAACTGAAAGGTTCGCGTAATTGCAGGAGAACAGGTTAGTTGATCCGTTTTCACTCTACGTATTGCTAAGGCTTGTCTTCAGGGCATACAACTCGACAAATCGTTTGGATTTGCACCATCAACATTGGTACACCAGGGAAAGGAAGCTGGTTTGGGGAAGGCAAAGATTTGAGGATCCACATGTGATCTGCTTTTCGTCTGTGTAGTCTCATACATGGAACCTCACTCTGGCAAATCAATCAATGGAGAATTTCCAGCAGTTGGGCGTTGCGTCCTTCACTTTTGGGTGGCATCACCCAACTGCTCTGCATAGCAGAAAGATGGTATTGTCTGGATGTGGTCGAAAGGCAAACCAGTTGGATTTGGGGTGGTATCCAGTATTCTATTTGCGGCCGTCGAAGCGGAAGCAATCACAACAGGAGCCGTCAGCTGACCAGGAGCCTAGGGATTAGCTTCCTTGCTCACACCACCTCAGAAGGATATCGGGGAGAGGCAAGCAAGCAATCTGGCTGGTAGCACAGAAACATAAAATACCGTTGACTTGATTATGAGGAAGTACCTTTGCTAGTACTAGTGGGCAATGAGACGAGTCACGGGGAATACTGATGATCTGCAAAGAGTGAGAGACAACGTTGTACCTTATGTCATGCAAGACCCAAGTAACGCTCGTGTCTCGCGGAAATACACCCTCGGCTCTCGCCGAACGACATATAATACGACCCAACCGTTCTGTTCTTCAAACCCCCATAATTCATTCCCCATGCCTGGAGAGTTGTTCGAGATTGAAGGCGAAAAGAAGAAACGCGTGGTACGAGCTGACCTTTTTATTTTCTATTATCTTCTACTTCGTAATCTCACCTCGACTTCCCCACACCCCGCAGTGCTATTTCTTCGACTCTGACGTTGGGGGATTTCATTATGGTCCCGGACACCCGTAGGTCTCAGTTCTGGGCGACGATGACTATGATATCCTGAACCACATGCTCGAATTTTGTCTCGGTTCAGCATGAAGCCCACTAGGATCCGCATGTGTCATTCTCTGGTAATGAACTACGGGCTGTACAAGAGGATGGAAATATTTGTAAGTGAACAAGATGGCGTCTTGTTCTTGTTGCTGCGGCCATCGTACCTTCTTTCGGACTGATCGGGCGTTGTTGAATTTTTTAGCGCGCCAAGCCTGCGACCAAGCGCGAAATGACACAATTTCACTCCGATGATTATATTGAATTCCTCAGTAAAATCACGCCGAGTAACATGGCGAATTTTGTCAAGGAGCAACACAAATGTCAGTTCGTTCTCCCTCAGTAGTTAAATGGGTGCCGTGTGACCTTCGACTGACGTTGTGTAGGTAATGTTGGTGATGACTGTCCCGTGTTCGATGGCTTGTTTGATTATTGTGCAATATCCGCCGGAGGATCAATGGGTTAGCGTTAGTCACTATTTCCTACTCATATGTTCTAACACTTTACCGTATCAGAGGGAGCTGCCAGGCTCAGCAGAGATAAATGTGACATCGCTGTAAACTGGGCAGGTGGTCTACACCACGCTAAGAAAAGCGAAGCTAGCGGCTTCTGCTACGTGAATGGTACATCCCATTCACCATGTCTCTCTCATGAGCTGATGAACCTGACTTACTCGCTTCTTTTCCTTCCTAGATATTGTTCTTGGTATCCTAGAATTACTGCGGTGAGCTCGTTTCGCTTCGTCATCAGTCTTGGTCTGAATTTGTACACTCGGACTAGGTATCATTCAAGAGTGTTATACATTGACATCGATGTACATCACGGGGATGGCGTCGAAGAAGCATTCTACACGACAGATCGAGTGATGACAGTCAGTTTCCATAAATATGGGGAATATTTCCCTGGAACTGGAGAACTCAGAGTTGGTGTCTTTGCAAGTTTTGCGAAAACTCTTGACAGCTACTCTCACAGGACATTGGCATAGGCAAGGGGAAATACTACTCGTTAAATTTCCCTCTTCGAGACGGGATCAACGACGAGAACTACAAGAGTGTTTTCGAACCTGTGGGTTCTTACTTCTCCGACGCCACGCGTTCGACTTAATTTCCTTTGCAGGTAATACAACAGGTTATGGAATCCTACGATCCTGCTGCGGTCGTCCTGCAATGCGGCACTGACTCACTTGCGGGCGACAAGTTAGGCTGTCTTAATTTATCTATGCGAGGTTTGTGCTTCTGATAAACCTACATTTCAACCTGACCGTAAGTCTCAGGACACGCAAACTGCGTCAAATTCGTGAAGTCTTTCGATAAGCCCTTGCTTCTGCTCGGGGGTGGTGGCTACACAATGCGAAATGTAAGCCGCGCGTGGGCATACGAGACTGGGCTGGCAACTGGTGTCGAGCTGGGTCGTGGTAGGTGTATGCCTAGACAAACAGGAATATCCTCACACCTCTTTAGATATACCCGTTAACGAGTATTATGAATACTTTGGCCCCGATTACCAGTTGGACGTCAAGGCGTCAAACACAGAAGACCTAAATAGCCCTGCGTACCTTGAACGTGTGAAGAACATAGTAATGGAACATCTCAGACACGTCGGCGGTCCCCCCAGTGTCCAGATGACAGGTACCTGCGGTTCATGCCTAGTCATGCGACGATTTTGATGGAACAATCTAGATGTTCCCGTGTTACCAATAGACGCGCAGATGGATGACATGAATCAAGACGAGGATATGCTCGACCCGGACGAACGACGCCCGCAGCGAATGCTTGATCGACGAGTGCAAGCGGATGGGGAGCTTTCGGATTCGGATGACGAGGGCGAAGGAGGGAGACGAGATCACGCGTCTCATCGCGGCTCGCCGAGCAGCAACGGTAGCAATTCGGGGGGCCGCAAGTTTGGCATGGGTCTGGGGATTATGACTGCGCCTGCCGTCTCGACGCACGGTGCGGGTCCAAGCGGACACACGACTCTTCCACCGTCAGGTCTCGGAACAATGGATATTGACCCGGGATCATCGAACGGTGCCCCTGCCCAGCCTAATGCTGGCGGGAGGGGATCCCCTGGATACGATGAGCTCAAGGCAGAGGAGATTACTGTCTCAGATTCGAGGAACGGACGATAGTTCCGGTTCTCACGTCATTCCCATTCATCTCCCCCTCCGTCTCGGTTCATGATTCATTGACTTTTCCTCAAATCTCTCTCGGTGTTAGATACATGCATGTCGATCAACTGTGACAGTTGCAGAACTATTGGGACACGTCTATCGCCCAGACTCTCAATCCGCAAATAACTAAAGGACAGGAGGCCCATCTGGGGTACTATAACTCCTCGACTTCAATCGTGAACCCACATTCATGACACACTTGTACTCCGACACCATCTTCGTTTGTTGTAGTCTCACTGTATTCGTGCTTATGCTCTGCATCCTTCCGCCTTTGCCAGACACCTTCTCGAGTCCGTTTGCGCAACTCTCGAAGACCCTGTTCGAACTTCTTATTCTTCTTTTTCTTCTTCTCTGCCGTCCGTCTCTCCCATTCCGCGTCCAGCGCCTCCGGCGAGCCCCATTTCTTCCAGGCAAATTCCTCTACTTGGTACCGGCAATAGAGCATCATATTCGCGAACGTTGACTTGTGCGGATTGGCTTTGAGCATATGAGGTAGTAGTTCCTCGTCCCTCAACTCGGCTACGCTTGATTAGAATTGTGTGAAGGCGGAAACAGATATGCAACTCACAGTCAGTCAAGAGGTAGTCCTGACGGGCAGGGATCCTTTGAGTCACATATATGCGTAAGACGAATTGCGTTTACCTCTTTGCATTCCGTCTTTGTAAGAAGACTATATTTCTCAACTTTCTCGTTCCTGCACTTGTCGCATACAAGACATCTGAATATTTTTCTATACATCTGGTCGATATCCATGGAGCCACAATCATGGCATTTGGGGTTTCGACTTGCATCTAGGTAAATAGCTATATGACAGCGAACGCACGTCAGGGGAGCCGATATGTCGAAAGTAAGCGAGGCGTACGAGGTTCGAGGTTTTGCATGGCCCTTTGTCTCTCGCGTTCCCTCTCTTTAGTCTTTGCGTCATCGTTCGCTTCCTTATCGTCCTCGACGAGGAAGCCGCCCTTCGAGTTGACCATCTTTGAAAGATCATAGTCAAAGTATTTTCCGAGACGCGCATCGCGCTGCAGCTTATCGACGCCGACCGCATTGTTTTTTGATGGCCCAGTTGGGGAACCGGAGGTCGTGGGAACGACGGAAAGGGGTCTCTTGTTGTTGGCATTGCGCGAGGAGGAAGCGACGGTCGACGCGGACGCAACTGCCTCCTTCTCTCGTTGCCTCGCCTTGGCTGGAAGGGGATAAGGAAGAGGATTTCGTCGTCACGCGTCAAAGGAGGAAGAATAAAGGGGGCCAGAAACAATAATCCATGGTAACGATGGTCGGGTTCGCAAGACGATGAATTAGAAAGAAGCGATGAAATAGGTGCCTACCTCTTAAGCGATTCAACTCTATTTGCCTGATTCGCTCCGGGGTCGTCGCCGGCTCAATGGTGGCGTTGTTTTGAGAAATATTGGGAGGGGTAACCGGTCTTGTTATGTCGTGACGCGCGCTCGTCATACTGGATACTGGTTCAGACATTTCAGACCACGGCACCGCGATGGGCGTCACTGACAAAGATCCACGTGCACGTGATAACGACAAACTCCCCGTTAACAGCACTCGGATAACCGGCATATGCTCGGTCATGATGCATTCACTTGGCGTTACCTCATCCTCTTCTACGCTCACACAGGTATGGCTGACCCATGGGACCACGGCCAGGCTGAGCCTGGCGATATCACTACCGCTCTCGACGTCGAACAACTCGACCTCAACTTGTACCGGTCCAGGCATCTTTCCCTACCTTACCAAGCACGCGGTGTCTTCGGAGGGCAGGTAATATCACAAGCTCTCGTCGCAGCGACCAAGTGCGTGAAGCCAGAGTTTGCCTTGCATGTACGTGCTCGCTCGTTTTCTCGCGCACCGCCACATCAGTAGTAGCCCAGGCTGATAATGTATACATCCTACGTCGCGCCTAACTGACAGTCGCTGCATGTACGTTGCATCTTTGGTGCCCATCCACGCGTGGAAATGACGCGGACCTTAAGGCATATTTCCTCCACGGCGCGTCTGCCTCCGCGCCATTGCTCTACTATGTCGACAACGTGCGCGACGGACGATCCTACTGTACGCGCTCGGTCCGCGCCGTGCAGGCCGGACGCAACGTCTTCGTCATGCTCTGTTCCTTCCAGATACCCGAATTTTGGCAGCCGTCTCGTCAATGGACCATGCCACAAGCTCCTCACCCGGACAAATGCAAGAGCGAGGTTGAGTACCTAAAGCAGATGGCGGCACGGCCAGGCGTTTCAGAGGAGGGCAGGTCAAAATACCTTGCATACGTTAAAGTGCGTTATTCTATCGCACCATTCAAAGCCATGGATCGCTGAGAACTTCGGCACGTTAGTCGAAGGAGGAGAGTCCAATCTCCGTCAAGTATGCTGGTGACTTCGTTAATGAGCTCGAAGGACGGAGAACCTTTATGTATTGGATGAAAACCAAGAATAATGGACAATATTCTGCAGCCTTCCAGAAAGTAAGCATTCTTCTTCTGGCGACTGACCCTACCCTCATTCACGATTAGTGCATGTTGGCGTACATGTCTGACCTCAATTTGTATGCAACCTCGAGTACTGCTGTCGCTATCATCCTTGACCTCTGCGTTGCTTTATGTAGCATACCAGTAGCAGCTATCACATCTCAACTCAAGCGAAGCAATCCAAATGGGCCTTCAGGCCTGGCCATGATGGTGCGTTGTCAGCTGCTTGACCATTATATTCCTAACGTCTCGTTCAGTTAAGTCTGGACCATTCCGTGATGTTTTATCGGTACGCTGCGAGATTATCCCTCGCTATGTGATTATTCAAGATCTTGTCAGAAACGATTTCGACTGTGGTGATTGGATGCTATACGTCGTAAGTCTTTTGCGTGTTTCGATATCTCCATAGCGAGGCGTAATAGAAGACATAGATAACGTCTCCAGCAGCGGCACTGGGACGCGCCGTCTGCACTGGACTTGTAAGTGCCCAATTGATTGGGGGTCCTGAGAGCGATCGCTATGCTCACTCCTTGACAGTTGTATACTCAGGATGGAACATTGCTAGCAGTGGTGAATCAGGAGGGCGTCCTACGTGCCAAGGTCTACCCTCCTGATGAAGAAGCCAAGGCGAAGATGTGACCAGAAGGAGATGTTTAAATATCCCCCAGATAAGCAAGAACGCTTTTTGATGCATTGTGTCATATGGTCCTAGATGGGGTGCTTGTAGCATAATCTCAAATAGTATTATATGTGCCTAACGGAATTATCCTTTCGTCGATTGGTGGGAGGCACGCACGCACGCATCCCATCCTCAATTTTGGGTACTTGTCTGAATGCAAACCGGTTTGATTGGCGAGATTGTAAGGAGATCGTCTGAATAAGTATCCAGAGTGCAAGTAGTGGCGTAGACAGCAAGTAGGGGTGATACAGGGTAAAGAGTGCTCAATTCTTCCGACGGTACGAGCTCCCTGGTGCAAGGCGTGAATACGATATGGATGCCAAACGAGGCGCAGTGCTTACCTTCAGTTAGCCTTGCCCGACCACCCGTAGGCTGACACAGTACGCTGGAGCACGAACTGCAGATGACGACGGTCTGTGCATGAGAGAATACGGTCGAAATGCTGAAGCATCCTGCAGGAGTTCGACAATGTATCAGCACCGACGCCGAGCAGACGAGAACTCCCACGCACCTGGGCATTTAACGTCCATGAAGTAAGAGTTGGGGGATTGTACGAGACGCTTCAGCTTGTGCTTCTTTGACTCTGCCTCAGCAGAGGGGTTGAGGAGATCGATGGCGAGAGGCTGATTGACGTGATGTGAGCATTGTCGTCGAGCAGGATGCCATGAATACTGACCATGATTTTATTTTTTGGTCTGCGAGGAGCCTTTCTGTCTAGAGGCGCAGGGTCGAGTGAGTGATTAAAACGATGTCTCGTCGGTTTGTCTATGCAGATACAAAGTTAGGGTTCATTCGGAGATTCTATCTCCTCGGCACTCCCCGGGAAGCTTCATGACCTTATCCTCAACACGGCAGAAAGGGCTGCTTCTGCCCGTGGCCCTTGTTGTACTGCATGTTGCTTTCCATTATTTTGGCTTCTTTCTGGTTCCTCAATCAGATGGACGATAATAATACCTCGGCGGAGTCATCACTTCTGCAGTGATCGTTACGATATTCGAAGACACACATTGACCCACTTGGTATATGCTGTGCTGAAGAATACAGTAGTGCCTTGTCTTAGCGTCGTAAGAATGGAGAGCCAAGGACAATTCCCACCAGGACCATAATACGGTGCGAGCGTTTAATCGGCCCAAGCTCTGTCCTGTATTAACCCCATATTGTCAGAACCCCCTGCTGATAGGATACGAATCTACGAATCCTCCCAGGACTGTCGTGCCACATCATAGGCCTCTATACTTCTTAGCATGTCGGCAGAGGGCGCCACATGTGTGTAGCACAAGTTTGCATAGCAACGGGATTGCGCCCTCAAGAGAATGTTTATGTCATCACAAAAAGGTCTTGTCGAAGCCGAGGGTGAAAGTGACCGCGCGACCGCAGTGCCGCCGCATAGACAATAATGCACTACGCGATCACATGATGCAAGTATCTGCATAAGGCTTGTGTCATTGTTCCTCCGAACGCCCGCTTTTGTCTCGTCGCCAGCGTGCTTTGAACAACGCTCATTGTCCCCAGTACTACCCGTCCTCGCACACACCCGCCTATAAGTATCCACAGTGGGTTCCTCGCCATTCCCCTCATCCTTTTCAGGGTACTTCTTCAACTCGTCATCCTTCTCTCCCTTTGTGTTCGGCTTTCCCTTCCGTATCCCGGTTTGATTACTAGGTGGGTTTCAGCACGCTCTGCCCTCCCATCTACGTTGTAATGCTCAATTCCACCAGTTTCTCTATCTTCCCGACTTGCTACGCACCGGCTTTCGCAACACGTCGCACGAACGTTCATATTTCTACTAGATCCCAATCGCAGGTCGATTCACGTTTCACGCTTACGCTCACTTCCGCTTTCCAATATCAATTCTGTCTCTTCTTGACGTTCACGCTCAAATGGCCTCTTCCACCACGTCCCTCAGCTCCATCTCCGTGACCGTGTCACATGCTATCGCTTACATCACCCGTCCTCTGGTCGCATTTATGCCTGCGCCGACTATTCTGAAACTGCAACTTGCCTTGGAGGCAAACCTGACTGCACATTATGCTCAGTCCTGGGACCCTTCTGAGCCCCTCCGTGGATCTGGCAGGCGTTGTCTTTCCTTCTCTCCCCGTTCGGTTCCGCCACGTCCCATTTATGCTGCCTGCACGGCCGCAAAGGTTCAGTGGTCCGAATGGATGACAGCCCTCGGCAACATCGAATTTGACCTTATCGTCGATCCCGGCTTGGTATCTGTTCGCTTTATCCAGCCCGGCTCGACCAGCAGACTTATCACGGTTTGGTCCGATAACGGTGTGGAGGAACCGCGGGGCAAGGCTGTCAGCACCATCGCAAATTCTTCTCAGCCTCAACTCCAGGCCCGTCCCATGCCACCAAAGGTTGTGCTTCCGACATTCGCGCAGCAATTGCGAATTGAGGATGAGGAAGACGAAGAAGAACTGTTTGCCGCGCTGGCAAATGAACTCCGCGAACCAACCTGGACGACTCCAGTCAAGAACCAATTCCCCTCTGCCATTCCTCAGAAGTCGTTCGCCCACTCACCGGCATCCACTGGGTCTCATCATTCACGCTCAAGTTCCCTTTCGTCAGATTCCTGCTCATGGGTCTCCTTCGATGACGATGATGACGATGCTTCCTCCGTCACGACGCTTTCCTCGGCTGGGACAGAGGCGTCCAAGACTTCCCGCCGTGAGCGTGACCAACAGGTCCGCGTTTTCATAGACACGTCGAAGAAGGAAGTGACAAACTACGATGGTGGCAAAACCACGGTTCTTACGGGCGGTGTCATGCTCGGTGCACGTCGGGCTGCTGCCAAACCAGCTGCTTCCCAGCCAGTCCATGCTGTGTCGATGCCGAAAGGCATCGCAACTTCTAACAGCAACTGGCGTTCCTCCCGTATCTAAATGTTTGCTTGCGAACCGTACGACCTTCATGTCCTCCATGATTCTTTTGTCGCGCATTCGATGTCCATCTCTCGACGAACGTACCACGCTTACGGACTTTTGCACTGTATTATCATACGCAATATCTTTTTTGATCTAATCTTTCTGTAGCCATTGTCATTCGTCACTTACTCCATTGGTTCATACGACGTGTCTTCTGTGTAGCGTAGCAAACTGGGTCTTCTCCGATTTAAGATTTAACAAACGTATTCTAGATCCCCCATAATGCCTTTTTCATGTGCCAGCCATGTCCACCCTCCTTAATACATTCAACGACGACCGTATGTCACCTTAGGTCCAGAACATTGACGTCATCTCACCGCAGTCTCAACCAACCATTATTTCATCGTCGTATACCCGTTACAGCCATTCGCGCAAGTTGCGCGTGCACGAAATTCGCGTTGGATAATCATCTACATACCCCTCCACGCCTAGACAACATATAATTTCCATAATAAAATAACGTTGGAGCCATCTATTCTATTCGAGACCGTGACGTATATGAAATCTCTGATCAATCAACGTCTGTGACTCGATGGGAAAAGCCCCGAGGCTTGTTCGGCCAAACCGAGACCTGTGTGGGCTTTCGAGTTCCTGTTTCGCCTGGTGGAACCACCGCAATGCCACCACAAGCCGAGACAGAGTGGCAAAGACGAGTTTGAGTTTGAAACCAAGCCCGGCCACAATTGATGGTCGGTTTGATATTCCGACGACGGCGACGGGTTACGTGTGATTGCTTTCGAGTTCTGGGCCCACCCATCGAATGATGGTATATACCGTACACGTTTGTCGCCATTTTGACGCGCTGTTATCGATCCTTGCGGCAGCCAACCCTGACCCAGAAAGGCTAAGAGCGGATCATCTGCATGGTCCGTGCCATGTGGCTTCTCCACTTGCCTCCCTTTAATTCCCTCTTTCCCTGTTCCCTTCCCTGCAAAGGCAAAGGGTCCTGATATGCCTCATGGCTCGAATAAGGCAAAACCAGTATTGTTGACCGAAACCACCGTAACCGTGCGCCACCCGATAACACGGGGCTAGTTTCCTCTCGGCCCCACGCTGACGCACTGTCTCCCGCGACCTGCAAGGGCCTGGAGAGGCCTGGAACGAAACGTTCCCCTTCCATATAAAAGATGCCCGACACCTTGGCGTGGTGGCTGCACTAGACGCATCGCGGACTGCGATTTACGATTTCTTAGAGCCGTCGTCTGGCGGGCTTTTCATCCCCCTCGAGGCACTGCAAAGATGTTGCGGAGTCCATCGCTGCTCGGCCCTCCGCCCCGACCACAGGCCGCATCATACGCGCAATCGCCCTATGAATCAGAAAAAAAAAATGGCGCTGTTCATTTGGAGACGGAAATTCGTTTCGTCTTGATTCGAGTGGGTTCCAAAACCAAACGTCATTCCGCCGTGGAGCCGGGAAAGGGAGATAGTGAGATGTAAGATATGGACTGATAGCGCGCTGGCTCCACCAATTAACCCATTCCCTGGCCCATCATCCCAAATCTCGGGCCTCATACGAGAAAAACTATAACTCAAATACGACGTACCCCTGAGTATTCCCTTTTCTTCCCCTCACAGTCCCAGCTTGCCGCCAACCCGACGTGCTCTATCTTATCCCCGTCTCCCTCCTCCAGCTCTCTTCATCATGACCGTCGATACAATCGAACTCCGTAAAATTCAATACGCGCAGGAGTTGGCCGCGTATACAATGCGTCAGTGGATGCTCTTGCGTGAAGATCGTGAGCGTAAGCGCAGCGGTGACATCAACCCTGCGATGGCGAACGAGCCGGAGTCGCCCACTCAAAATTCACACCCACGCGCTGGTCGCACAACACGAGACGACGCCAATAGTAGGTCATCTGTCCGCAGGCATGCTCTCAGTTGATTCGTTGACATTTGCTTCAGCCGGACAGGATGCCCCTACCCATGCGAAGCCTTAGCTGCGCCGCAGACGGTGCAAACAGATCAGCCAATAAAACTCATGTTGGCTTTCACGATTTCCCCTCTTATCTCGACTTAATGATTTCGCTGCGTAACATTGCATCAGTAATTCAGTTCTCACATCACCCATGCTTACCCGTCGCCTTAGACGCGACAGCTCCTTGTTACCCTGTTCGCGTCACGCCACATTGTCCCAATTTGATTAACTCGTGGAAGTGATTAGGTATTACGATGTTCCTTTCATTTTTATTCGCATAGATATGTCTTTTGAACGTTATTTCCATCCGATGTTGTCCTTCCGTCTCTGTGAGGTAGCGTCAGTAGACCTGGCTTGCTTATCAGAGGTGGCATACCCAAACCAAGCGATTGCTTGTGGATGTTGCAGCTCTGTGCCACTCCTGGTGGACTAGCGAAATGCAAGTGATTCGCAAGCTGCCCAGTCACCACATGTCTCAGCATAGTGCTGAGGCTGGAGTTACAGCCCCTGCACATGATGATGGAGCGTAGCTCTGTAAAGGGTATCTAAGGAATGATCGATGGATGCTTCGACTTTGACGAGCAAGACTCCAATGCCGGGTCATATTTACTCCACCTTAGATGAGTTACTCATCAGGGTGTGGTACAACACGGTCGCTGGGGTGACCTCAGAGCACACTTCATACTCGGAGCCCGTTATTTATCAGCAGAGGCTCAGGATAGGTCGAGAGACATGGGAGCTGTCTAGACCGGCCGCCTGTGGCACGCTAAGGTGACTTCAACTTGAAGGGTTAATGGGTGAACCAAAAGGACTCGAAGTCAATGAACAGGATAGTAAATGGCCCAGGGTCCAAGAAGGGTCTGGTCCCACACTCGATAGACTGGGTGAGTTGATCGGCAAGCATTACGAGTCCCCAACATAATAATCTACAATCTACGGTACGGACGGAGGTTATTCTCGTTGGGGATTACGTTACACTAACCGGGCGCGGATGCGATCTTATCCTCGCCGTATTATCGATTTACTTGTAATCTAACATAACGTATTTGATAACGTGCCAATCCTCCTCACATCCTTCCTTCCCCTCCGCCATCATGTTACGCATCGCGGTGTCGCGATCTCCCCATTCTTTTATTTTCTTGCGTTCTCTCGCAACGCACACAGCGACAACTGCGCCCATAGTCGCATCAGCGCCCCTGACGCGCCATGATTGGACAAAAGAGGAAGTCCAGCAAATTTACCAAGCACCGTTGCTCGACCTGGTCTTTCGTGCAGCGTCCGTGCACAGGCAGCACCATGATCCAAGTAAAATACAGCTCTGTACGCTAATGAATATCAAGAGTGAGTACTTCCAACGTGGGGAGAGCACAAAAAACACCAGATCTGAAACGGACTTCCAGGTGGAGGCTGCAGCGAAGACTGTGAGGCCGATCCGATTCACCCTAGCCTGGACAGTGCTCATGTTCACTAGGTTCATACTGCTCGCAATCATCGAGATACACAACTGCAACCAAAGCTTCTCGTCTTCTAGAGATCGAGCCTGTGTTAGAGGCTGCACGTAAGGCGAAGGCGAACGGCAGTACCCGCTTCTGTATGGGTGCTGCGTGGAGAGACTTGTCGGGCAGGAAGCGCGGTTTCGAGCGTATCCTCGAAATGGTCCGCGAAGTACGCAAAATGGACATGGAAGTATGCACCACGCTGGGCATGCTGTCTCCGACGCAAGCGAAGCAGCTGAAGGAGGCGTACGTGTCTCACCATTACAAACGCTCGCACGACTCGCTTGCTGATGTTAGTGCGAACACTAGAGGCCTGACAGCATATAATCATAATCTTGACACATCACGAGAGCATTATCCCAAGGCTGGTTGCCACGAGCTATTATCAATGCCTGCGAACTTATCCCGTCCTCTGTGCAGGTCATCACTACAAGAACTTACGATGACCGCTTGGACACGATATCCCATGTCAGAGAAGCAGGCATCAGTGTCTGTTCGGGCGGCATCCTTGGGCTAGGTGAGTCGGATGAGGATCGTGTTGGCCTCATCTGGGAGGCCTCCAAGTACGTCCCCTGCTTGTCACGGGGGATCTAGTTTATCCTGTTGCCGGATGCCTCTTAGCATGCCTGAACACCCGGAGTCTTTTCCCGTGAACGCCCTCGTGCCCATCAAAGGGACACCTCTGGAAAACAATGAGGTAGGCATTCCTTCTATGGCATCTACTCTTCGGGCATGGCTCTCAACGGTTCTTAGCCTGTTTCTCATCATGTGCTTCTCCGTACGATCGCCACCGCAAGAGTCGTTCTTCCGACGACGATCATCCGGCTTGCGGCAGGTCGGCAGGGGCTAAGCGAGAACGAGCAAGCCATGTGTTTCATGGCTGGCGCGAACGCTGTATTTACAGGCGAACAAATGTTAACGACACCCTGTAAGTTAATGCGGACTTTGCTCTTGATCAAGCTGAACTGAATGCTAACCACATCCCGCATATGCACAGGCTCGCCTTGGGACGTGGTAGGCTTCTTCGTATCACATGCAGTACTACCTTCTCAACTCTTCGTAGGATAAAGCCATGATGTCCCGCTGGGGCCTCGAAGGCATGCAAAGTTTTGAGCAAAAGAGCGTGGCGCGGAAAGAAAAACTTGGCACAGAACATGTTCCTCCCAGCTCGCTTGATAAGGTTGCTGCGGAAGGTGCTTTGGCCGGCTGTAAGTCCAGCTGCAGTTTGACACGTCTGTAACTCACGCTCCTGACAGAGATGACTGGATGACCAAATATTAGATTGCTTGTAGAATGGGAGCACCCAGCCAATCATTTATTGTCAATGGGCGTGGGAAGCTCACCTCATGTAGCATTGACTGTGCTCGAGAATGAGCGAAGAGCAGTACATTATTATTCGATTTCAAGGTGGCAACGGTTGACCGCCAGATGCGGCTTTTCTTTGAAGATTGAGGATTGCACCGCTGGATCCTCAAACCAGCTGGCTGGATTACATAAACGTAGCACGTCGACCTCTTTTGGCGAATGTCCGCCTGTTTGAAGGACTTGCCGGGCATCGGAAAACTATCGAAAATTGGCTTCTCCACATGCTTCTCGCTTGTCTTGTTGTCTTCTCGTTCAATTTATTCTCTCCGTGTACAAATTGTCTCAATCAATCGCCTCGCCATGTGACGTGAACATCCTATCATCGTCGAAACCTGGCTTGCTTTCCTTCTCTCTGCCTTACTTGGAAAGATTGCCTTGGCCACCCAACTGGCACCGTTGTGTGTTGTGTGGCCCCGGCCGGAGGGCTCACACAAGGTCTTTAGACCGTGTTCAAGTTTGGAAGGCCGGGCTTCGATGTAACAGATTTAGATCGCATTATCACTCTGTCTGGTATTCATAACTTTCCACACCGACTTTTTAATCCGCTCGGAGAGAGAAGCTGGCCATCCCCCGCAGGAAATGGCAGTACTCCTGCACCAGCTCGCACCGGCATTCTCATTCTGAGGTCCTTTTCGCTCTCTGCTTTAACATCTGTCCCAATAGAATTTTTACATCACTGTTGCCATTTTCTGCCCCGCCTTAGACGCTCCCATTCTATAACTTGCGGCACCTGTCGGCGTGGTGACATGTTTATATATCCAACTTGTAATTACAGCACACTCGGGGTTTTTAGCACACCTCAAAACATCAAGTTGTCTTCGCTTCAACGTTGTACACTCGTTCCAAAAAACCTGTCACTGTCCATTTCCCCTCGGGCGCGCCCACTTCCCAAGATTCTCCCCCCAGATCAGCGAGTCACAATCCTGAATGTTTACGTTGTGCAATGTTACTAACTGGGTGACATTAGATTTATGGCGGTTTCGGCGCAGGTAGTGTATACTGGTGATACAGCGAACATACCTATAGTCGCGTGAGCCCACCACCTTTGATCGTCCTAAACTTATGCTATAGTTTGCGCACAGACGTGTTTCTTTGGCAGATTATAGAGGGAATGTTGTCCTGGACACGCTTGTGCGCCCAACGTACGTCATGAAATGTGGCCATATTCGTAACTCTGATTGGCATCTTGGCTAGCCACGAAGTCACAAATTACAGGACGACAGAAACAGGCTTGGTCGCAAGTCATCTAACAAACGGTAACTTCCCGAGTATCCCCATCATAATTAGGCTAACTGAGGTGTATCGTGGGTTTTAAGCGCCCCACTTTCGCGAAGTTCAACATCGTGTGATGACGCTTATACGTGAAAAGATCATCGTCGGGTACAGTCTCTGGCAGTTTTTATCTGCAAGTAATGGCATGCTTTGGGGTTTTAAGTAGCTGACTTTTGTGGGTCCGGGTGTATAACTTAGGTCCTGTGTATCAGCCACCCAACGGTCAACACGCGCGACGTGGCTGCATTTGTTCCTTTCCGCAGGGGCCTTGGGTGTGGGAATGCTACGCCTCCGTTGCACGTTCTCATTCATCGTTTGATGGGCCGCAACATGGGTCTAGGATATGAACATCCAGTGCGTCTGTTTTCCATTTGATCTTCTTGACACCCAACGTGTTGATGAGTTGTCAAAAATAGCTCGAAAATGCACGCGCCGCACTCGACTTGTACCGCTCGGCACAACATCCGTGGGAAAACGCTATCGATTCCGGATCGTGGCCTTGTACGCTACCGCCCATGGGGTATGCAGAGTATTTTCTTTGAATAAGTTGTTGCGGAAGAGGTGGTTCAAATCGGGCGTGCGAAAAGTTTGGCGGGGATCATGGATTACTTATTTCCCACGCACATAATTTTTTTCGTTGCTTGCAAAATTTAGCTCTAGCCACGTAGTATTCCCGTGGTTTCCTTCTCGGTGTATGCACCCCCAGTACCGCAGAGCTTTGGCTCGCGTTGCGGTCACGCCTTGGCCTTCGAAGGGATGTGGTTACAATGGCAGGTGCTACAGTGGACAACGGTCCCGCCGCAGTCGGAACCTTTCCGAGACCTCCTCAGCTTTGGATACAAATACGGGACACCCGCAGCCCTGCGCGCGCAGCCAAAGTCGTCCCACCGGATACCGAACAGACCTATTGCTGCAAGCCTACGAGGTATCCCCCAGTGCTAGAAGAAACATGAATCCTCCAAAGAACTCTGATACCCTCCCTTCGTATGACTGGAGAACGTTCGCCGCCCCAGGCGCTCAGCTCCATTACATAAGGTCGGAGGATGTCGCCAACGAACGCCTTGCTCGCATCACTTCCCGCCCTGGCCCCTTTACGATCGGTTTGGACTTTGAATGGCGCCCAACTTTTGTAGCGAGGAGACCAGAGAACCCAATCGCGCTCATTCAGGTCGCGTGCGATGATGAAATCTTGCTGGTGCAGGTGAGCGCGATGCAAGGTAAGTTTTGTCCACACGTCTTTGTGGCAACCTGGCGCTTGTCTTGACAAGTGGCTCGCATAATCAGGTTTTCCGACCAAACTCCGTGACCTTTTGGAGTCGGCGAAGAGCACGAAAGTCGGAGTTGGCATACAATGCAAGTGGGCTTGAATTGGCTTGTGTCATCATTTTTTGATTTGATTGAATGTTCTGACGATGTGGGGACCAGATGATTGTAAGAAGCTATGGAAGGATCATCGGGTTTCAGTGGGCAATTGCGTTGATCTGGCACTGTTCGCGCGATCTGTGGACGCACAATGGAAGGGGCCGTATAAGGCAGGGATTGGACTCTCACGCCTGGCCGAAATGTACCTCGAGCGAAAGCTCCCGAAAGGTGGTATTCAAACAAGCGATTGGGAAATGGAACTTTCCACGCCACAACTAGAATGTGAGTGGCAACTGTCTACTGGTCGCTCCGTGGGGAAAAGTCTGTTGTAGGACCGACGCTTACACGCACTTTTTTTAGACGCGGCCAATGACAGCCACGCAAGCCTGGCGATTCATCGGGTGCTGGAACAGCGGGCGCTGGAGATAAGCCCGGTTCCTGAGCCAGAATGGTTCACCTTTCATGGTGTACGGGGAGTATTACGTGATAATGAAGGGCGACCTTGGTTCCCGTACAATCCCCGGTACGATCCGGGTCCTCCGTCAAGTTCGGGGGACTCGGACACAGGCACAGCTTACGCCAGTTATCCTGGGCCCTGATTCCGAAAATAGATAGATACTGTTGATACTGTCAATAATGTCAATACATTCCCTATTTTTACGCCTCCCATTTTGTAGGGCGGTGCCAGGGGGCAAGCGATGGATTGGCGGAACCACCACGCGTCGTTTGAATTGTCGAAGGGGCTTGTTGTGTTCCGAAGGAAACGGAACTGATTGTCGAGGTGGCATGTCGTATTGTTGGCTTTGCGTTACATTATGATACTGGGTGATAGATGGACCCAGGAAAGATGATCAGAGATCGCACAGGACAAGCGGTGTGGTACGTCGAGTCGATCCAATGATGGTACCGAGTGTGTGCCTTGTTTTGCCCTCGATGCGCGCTCGCGGTTGCGTTCAGTTCAATTGAGCGGAAAGTGCGTTGCATCCGAATGAATTTCCCTCTTTTCCTTTCTTTTCCTTCGCTCCTGCCGGAACGATCCTTTCTCTCTTTCCATCTCCCACTCGTTCTCGTTCCCGTCCCCGTTCCCCTGCCCTGCCCCGAATAATGTGCGGTTCGCCCGCCCTCTTGTCCATCGTTTGGACGCTTTTCTTCTTCGCGTCTCGTTTCCACGCAGCCGCCGCTTCGATATTGACTCAGAGTCAAACGTTTCTGCCTCAGGTGTGACGTACTCTCCTCAGGCCATTCCTCGCTTCTCTTTCGTCTAATCCTTTTTTCTTCCTCCAACGACGCACTTTTTCAGGGATTCTTCTTTGACTGGAACCCTCCTGGCACAACAGTCCCGATACCCGTAACCCGTACGATACTTTTTTTTTCCGAGGGATGTTTTCGTCGCTTTGCTCACAGGCGATAACAGAACAGTGCGACACATTGCATATCACCTGGCAGCGCGGGTCCACGGCAGTAGGGTGGGCATCAACTCTCCTATCGCGAAACTTACCATTGACGGCATCCTCAGACCAAATCCTACTTCTCCTTATTCCCTCCAAATTTTCACTTCGTGCGTTCTCCGCGTAGTTCGATCCTGTCCGCACTTTAACCCCTTTATTCTCTTTCCCCCCCTTCCCCCTTTCCTCCGCAATGCAACAGGACGTCTGTCGTCCCTATCGTGGTGCCAGCGGGCAACGGACCGACCTTCGTACGAATTTTCCCGCGCCGCTGATATCTGTTTTGATGACCATGTATTTTCCCAGGATTTTCAAGTTCCATTCAGCCCTGGAACCCTGGTATGCTGTCCACAGCCCTCCTAAATGACTCGGCTACCTTGTTGACTGTGTTCCTCCTCTGTGTGACTCAGTATCAAATATGCATGGTACGAATCACCCCTTCTTCCGTGCTTTTTTTTTTCACCCCGCTTACTCCGGTTCCAGTGGGATTCAAAGGGTGTTTCGGGCGGCTGCCAAGGAATGTATACCGTCATTCCCAACGCCACTGTCAGTACACCGACCTGCAAGAATGTGACCTACCCAGCCACTGCGTTGCAAGTTGACGCAGCCGTCATAAACGGTGCCTTCTCTGAATATGGGTGGGTCCCACAGGTATGTTGGTCGGGAACTTTGGTTGTCCCCCTGAGATGAACATGCGTTTTTCGTGGTGGGCCCCAGTGTACAGATATCCAGGTCCAGGGAAGGAATGGCACACCGCCTTATACGCTAATGGTACATGCATTATACCCTTTCACCACTCAGTTACGTGACTCTATGTGCGTAGGTGGGACCAACGCTGCATCCGCCCTTGAACATTACTTCAAGTAGTGGGCCCATAAACTGGACTGTTACTTTGGTGTGTAATTTAAAAAAAAACTGTCCGAATGGCGGTCTCACTTGTTGGTGATTAGTCCCACGGTATTCCGTTTTTCATCTCCGTTACAGACGCCAATGGGAATGGTTGGGCGCAGGGACCTTTACACAGTGGTGACGGTCCCGATACGTCGTGCCTAGATATAAACCACAGGTATACTTAAGGTTCTATCTGCTCGATGCTGTCGCTGAATCGGATGCAGTGGTAGCACTGGTTCATCAACCAACGTGCCCGTGACGGTGGGCGCCACTATAGGCGGTGTCGTCATTGGTTTGTTGGCAGGTGCTTTGGGAGCTTACGTGCTCAAACGGCGGCGGCGTCCGCAGTCCGGAAACAGGGTAGACTTAATGCGCGACAGTCAGCAGGCTTCTCCAGTTCGCACTAGTGGTCGCGACATAATGGGTGACATTGGCCACACCCACCATCCCGGGAGTAGCGCCTTGGAGTACGTTGTGGAACCGTTCGCAATGCCTTCACCCCCAAGCGATCCAGGTGCCCCCCTCCTTTCTGGAAGCAGCGGGCCACCTGCGTCGCCTGCAGATGGCCTCTCTGCTTCTGGAAGTGACCCAGCGGAACAGTCGATCACCTCGGGGAGGCGGGCGAACAGGCAGAACATCTACGTCGTGCACCACGATGCCGGACGAGCTCCAGTCACAGTCTATACCGAGGAGGGTGCGGAGGTCGTCGAGCTTCCACCGCGATATGCCCCGGGCAGCACCAGTTCCCCGTCGTCGAGGGGGGAGGACAGTGAATCAGGACGTGATCGTGACCTCAACAGGAGGAGAGATCCCACATCAGTACCTCGAAAAGCCCGGGGGCCCCGTCCTCCTACGTGACGAATGGGTGGTGAACTGCTCGAATCTACATGCAGCATGCAGCATCTCCAATCCTATCTCTTTGCTAATTCCCCTTTCGTTTATTTTTCTGGGCACAAATTGATTTACACCTGCTATACCGTTGTACTTTCACAATCTTTGTATATTTGGGATTTTGGACTCCTGAATCGATTGTTTTTAATTTTCTACCAAAATACAACTTCGTGTACCTGGCGGGGGACATGCACATACAAAGACATGCAAGTATAAATTACATTGTCTATCCTGTCGTATCTGTCTCGCATGTCTCATCTCATTCCGCTGTCAGTCAGTCCCACCGATCGATCACGAATACGAATTTGCTATTCGCTACCGATATAGATGCCAATGGGACATGACCGCCAACCACCTCGTTCGGAAAGTAGCCGCCAGCCTTCGGGTAGATTCTTATTTTCCCTCGAGGGGCCACATTCTTCTGTCTCTGCGAGGGGCCGACCACTGCTTGAGGACGCAGATAAAGAGCGCACCGCCTTTATCCGCATCTCCATTACATCGAGATCTGCCTCGCACCAAACAGACGCATCCTTTCCTCGGATCGCCAAGGTGTAAGATTCGTGCCCATTCCAAGAAAGGTTGGAGGGGGGAGGGAGGGGAGGAGACTCACCGCGTAGATATGCGTTGCCGCGCCCAGGATAGTGGCTGAAACTTCAGCGAACCGCCGCTCCGAGGCACAGAGTGCCTTAAGCAGCGCCAGCGCCCTGTCACGACGAGAATTTGTTATTATTATTATCATTCACACCCGGTGACGGGGAAAAGGAAGATGCGGGTCGGTGGGTCGTCGGTTTCACCCCCGTCATTGTTTTTGTGGTTGGAATGAAACGGGGAGGGGTAGGGGGAGAACGTACCCAGGCTGTTGGGAACCACGCGGTGATGATAATTCATCGTCCCGGTCCCGGTGCGAGTAGGAAGCCAAAGTCCGGATGAGCTGGAAAAAGAGGTCTTGTCTCCGCGTCGAAACGTCCGCGTCTGACTCGTCGCCCCGACGCCATTCGACGAGCCACGCGGCCCACGCCCCGAGGCAGAGGTCGTAGGACGTCTTCTCTGCTGTCGCTGACGACGTCGCCGCCGTCGCATCATCGCGCTCATCAGGAGGATCGACGTCGATGTCGGGGTCGGCGAGTAATCGAGCGATTATGCGCGATGTGAGCACCGTGGGGAAGTGTGCGTGGTTTGCGGCGACGCTCTCGAGCAGGGGAACCCAGATGGCCAGTAAAGGCGACGGCGGATGATAACGCGCGCTTCCTTGGAGCACGACACGTTTTCTAGAAGAACGCCAGAGATACGCCAAATGTACATATAATAAAATGAAAACGGAGTGCTGTCAGTCAACGGGGCCTGAATGAACTTTTTTTGGGGCGTGGCCTTGTGGAAAAGGAAGAAGAAATGGAGGAGGAGAATGTGGGGGTGGCGTAGATAGACTGACTTGCGAGAGACGGGCACCAAGGCGCCTTTTTCGAGTAGTGCGTCGCAGAGCTTATCGAGGGCCCAAGCCTCTGTCGGCTCCGGGACCTCATCATCATCATCGCCGCCCTCGTCCTCGTCATCCTCATCGCGCTCACCGTCATCCATTAGCATGGCATGTGCGCGATGGTGATGGGGCAGCCACGAAGCAAACTCGTTCGCGTGCGTGTGCGCCGCTACGCGCGCTTCGGCCAGCCAGCGTTCGACATCGCGAAGCGCGCTCGAGATATCCGCCGCGTGCCGCGCACGCAGCGACGCGTCGCGCGAGACCGTCTTTAGCAGGCTCTTGTACCTCCTCAGCAGCGGCCCCGCGGGACGAATTATCATCGTCGAGGAGGAAGAAGAGGGCGCGGTGGCGGCTCCCGGATTCAACGTGGGGAGAAAGTAGTTTTGCAGGAGCCAACTGAGCGACTGGTGTGATGATGCGTATCAGAGGAGGGGAGGGGGGGGTTATAGCGGACGGAGGTTCACCTCTTTCGCGCCGTCGCGTAATAGTTCGAGGCTTGGTAGATCCTCGTGCGTCGCGGCGTGCCGCAGCTCGACGAGCCAGACTGGGAGGCCTATTTGAGTGGCGATGGAGAGTATGGAACGCGCGTACGTCCCCGCTTGGAGGGGATCTACGAGGCCGTTGACGAGGCGGATGAGCGCGGTGGCGTAACTCTGCCGTAGAGATAACGAAGAAGGCCGCGGGTGGGTACCGGAGGCATTATCTTGTTGGACGGCGACCAAGATGGAGAGAAGGGATTCGAGCGCGTGTGGGAGAGGCATCATGAATCTCCATGCTGAGAGCTTTTTTTTGGCTTGGTGTAAGGCAAACTTTTGGCCGTTCTAACGTTTGGTGTGAACGAATTATACGCACCCTTTCTATGGCAAGATTTCTAGAGCTGTCATGCGCGTCCTCCGCGTAGACCCATAAGCAAAGTTGATCCAGCTCAGCGACTGTTGTCCATGGTACCCGACGAGGAAGTTGCATCTTGCCATTCACATTGGTTCGCGTTGTCGGCTTTGGGTACTCACATCACGTGCGGGCAGGTGAGACAGCGTCGTCCTTACAAGCCAGCCGAAACACCAACATCAAGTGGTTCATTATGGTATCAATATGAGGGGTCTAGTCGTAACAGCGCATAAGTATCAAACTCGCGAGCTACATTCATCTAAGGTTATGCGTGAAATTGAAATTGTCTCCACAACTACCTCATCAGTCATGCTTCCGCGGAGAGAACTTCAGCAGGCAGCCATCGTGCGGAAAGATGGTCGCAATAAATCTATGTGATCACTCAGATGGCAATGACACACCAAGAAGGCTGATGAGATACTCACTGGACTTTTTCGCTCGTCGGGGTTCGCACATGTTCCCACTCTGTGAATTCACTTGCCAGGGCAAGTACGATGGCAATATTCATCGTCGCATACTCGATCCCGATGCACTTGTGCGGGCCGCTACCAAAGACGAGGTAGTTCTGCGGATTCTTATTTGCAGGGTTTTCTGGATCAAGCCAGCGTTCGGGTATTAGGGAATCGGGTTCAGGGAACACCTTGGGGTCGTGCAACGAGTTGTAGAAGGATGGAATAACCATGCTACCAGAGGGCACCGTGTAGGTATCCGAAATAGGGAATGGCTTGGTTGCTAAATAAGGCACCTACACGCGACGTCAAGAATTGATCGGACGTATAGAATAGAATGGATAGATATCTCACCATCGTCACGGGCGGCTTCACACGAAGACTCTCTTTCACCACAGCCCTGAGGTATGGCATCTGTTCGAGATCTTCGAGGGTCATGGGTTTATCATGTCGACCAGAACGGACACGACTCTGTTCTTCGCGAACTTTAGCAAGAATATCTGGATGATCAGCGAGGTGCTGGAATCCATAGATCACGCCACTGCTCATGGCATCTTGACTAGCGAATAGGAAGGAGAACACGACCATGGCCATCTCACGATCACTGAACTCCTTGCGGCCTTTGAAAGCGGGATCGTTAAGAAGGGTGACCCACTCGTCAAGCATACACTGAGGTTCGATTCCCTGAGACATTGCTTCCTTGCTCCTTTTCGCAGCGATCTCGAGCCAGTAAAAGGTAACTTTGCGAGCTTGGATAGCACGGTAGATCTTGGTGCCGGGAAGGGCGAAAGGGAAGTTGACGAGTTCGAGCGCATTGGTAATGGCCCAATACTTGTCACTTATTTCGCGTGTCGCTTGGTCGGGCAGGTGATTACCGCAGAATACACGGAGTGAAGTCTCCATGTTCAGGTCACGGGCGGTCATCATGATAGCTTTTTCCGTAGGATTGGCGGCAGCATCGGCGAGCCACATCTTAAGGTGCTTGCGGGTGACAGAATCCATGATATTGAAGTACAGCCTAAGTTGAAGCGGGACCATGAGCGGGAAGGGCCTAAGGGAATTGCATATTTGTACATTACCCTAGTGACTTGTGGGTGAAGAGATTATTGAGAACACGACGATACGATACGTGCTCCTTGCCCGTCAGAAATACCCTGAATGTGGATAAGTAAACCTGCTTTGTAAGGTGGCACGAGGGGAAGTTGCTACCAATTTTCTGGACGTAGGACCTGTTTGGCCGAATACACCAGACACGGTTCTGCATGACCAGGCGAATTGAGGATTTTGCGCGAATATTCTGTGCTAGATGCCATGACAATAAATCTAGCGGACAACGGCTACGTATCAGTTTTCCGGAACAGGACAGAGGCAAAGAGGCCGACATGTTGAAGACGCTGAGGGCGCTCAGCGCTCCGGCGTTCCACTGCTTCATGTAGTTTTCCATTGTAGGATTCATCGAGTCGGCGAATTTGCCAATGATAGGGATAGTCCAGCTGTCACCGGGAAGGTTTTTTTTCTTGTATCGATACAGAGATTGTTCGAGGGCGAGGAGAGCGAAAACGATGGCTACTGTCGTATATGTCCAAGTGGCAAGCTTCGAGGTGGATAATAGTAGGCTCGGAAATTGGATGTTGGAAAGCTGAGACAAGGAGGTGGGAGACGGCATTGTAACGGAGGCGGTGAGGTTTCTGAGCATGCTGGACATGGTGGTGGTCCAACGTAGAGAAACGCTGTGGCCAGGGATATAGGTCATACCCTTGGCACAAGTCTCGGATCGTGTCTTGCAACAAACGCCGCGTTCCGATTGGTTCCTCACAAAATCGGTCCATTCATGGATTTTTTATGCCGCCTGATCAACGTGCGATTTAGTCGTCATCCGGGGCGAGATAAGATAATAAGAAACCCATCCACTTACCACTCACCACCTACCCTCGCACAGCTATCCATACTCTCATATATCGACGATTGAATATTGAATCCAAAACGCCACACTCGATGGGTGGGAAGCACTGTTGACAGAGGCAGCAAACATACGCATCTCATCGAGAAAAGAGATGAAATTTCATCCGATGAACGCGGACCGATCTCCGGTTTTCTCCTGCTATTGTTATGCATGCTCGCAACTTTGCTCCGCAGCAACGAGAGTGAGCTGTAGACCCGTACTGTGTGACCCTCAAACCGAGATTAGCTTGCAGGGAGATACAGCGACCGTAGTAGCGCACAGATGTCCCGTTGCTGCATCGTAATGATCCTTCCTCTGTAACAATTGTCCAAGTCTCCTGGAAGGAAAGCGGAAAGATCGCTCATCCTCACCTCCGTCTTTAGGATAATTTGAGACCCAGGACGTTCCACAAAATACTCAAAAACTCCGTGGACATCCTAAGGGAGTCGACGTCTTCCGATCCGTGTATGTTATCGACATTGATAGAGATCAGGTCAAGCAAGTGGGGCAGACAAGCAGACCCCCGCCTACCCGGGTTTCAATTATTTTATTGTGATCCCATGACTTAAGAGGTATCTGGTGCTGGCCTGGACTCGGCTTGATCCTGTTTAAGGCATCATTGATCTCCTCAATCGGGGTTACGTATCGCACGTCAGGTTGACAGAGGTTGTCTGCAATGACCTCGGCGCTGTCCTACTGATAAGGATACACACAAATCAGGAAATATTCAATGTCATGCGTTCTCCCTGGCGCACTGTAGTACTTGGAGCCTCGAGGCTGGGTACCCGGAGTTGTAGCCAGGAATTCAGGGACCCCGTGTAATGACCAGAGTAAGAATCGTATCCAAAGCTAGTAGCAGGTACAGATGAAAACAAATCGCTTATAAATGTTAACTCCTATATGGGTGGATGTGGGTGATGTGGTTCCGTTCTACAGGCCCATATGCGGTGTTGTGTGGGTATACTCTGGAGCTTACATATATTGATTCCGACAACTTTCTCTTGCTTGAACGCCGCAGATGAGCCCCCAAACAAAAATATTGCGATCAACGGCGATCCCACTACGATATGACACTGTGCTGGGTGCTTTGTCCGTTGGATACCGAGTCCAAACAAAGGGGAACCTGTTTTGAGAGTGAGAGCTGCCGCAACCAGGGTTTATTTCATGTAATTTGATGTCGCGTGTGACGTTTCTGACCTGACAGAGGGATGCGGCCCGGGGTTCCCGGAAGTTTCGGAGGACAGGCCCCGTAAACTCGGAAGGCCAACCTAAACGACGCTCTGGAACGTCCTCTGGTGCCAAAACGAAGGGACCCGCGGTCGTGAAATCCCAGAAAAGAGAACACGCTCTTTTTTTTTTTTTTCTTCTTTCGCCAGGTGGTTATCTCCCGTCCGTGACGTAGATGATATCTACCGTGCCTCCAGAACTGGCGGAGCGCATCCTCGCGCTCTGCCACTTCAAAGACGTCGTCGCGTTCGCCCAAACCTGCCGTGGCGCGTACGCCCTCGTGTATCGATCGTCCGATCAATACCTCTGGCGCAACCTCTTCCTGGGCTTCCCATTCGACGATCCACGTCTCTCTAGCCAGAGCCAGGGCGGTGGTGGCCCGGGTAGTAGTAGTGCAGGGGGCAGCAGCGGGCCGCTAATACACGCGACGAAAGTGGCAGACTGGTGCACCAAGCTGCAGCGGCGCGTGCGGGCGGAAAGGATCGCGAGACACGACGGTGACCGCCGCGAATGCGTGAGGGTGTTGCTCGAATGCATTCGCGAGGCCGCCCCGTCCCGTAGTGCCAGCGGCGGCGTCGGCGTCGGCGTGGCACGTGGGACAGGCTCAGGCTCCGAGTCCGAGTCTGCCGAGTCGGGGCGATCTCACAATCTCTTATGGGTGACCAAAGTGTTGACGCTCGAAGAGTCTCCGTGGATCGAGAGATTCCTGAGGCTGGAACAGCTCGAATCGCCTTCCCCGACGCAGCACCTCTCTTCAGACGTTGATAAGCTCCGCGCCCATCTCGCCCTCTCGCTCGATCGTGACGATGGCGCGGGTGCAGATGCTCCAGAGAGGCTCAGGATCCTACGCCGCATGAGCAGGGCCCACGTCTACGACCTTCGGAATTACGCCAGAGAAACGCACTGGGGCCCGTTCACCCATGATGGCGACGATGTGAATTGGACGCACGTAAATGCCATCGTCACGGTGATCACCATGAATTTACGGGATTTTAACGTACACTGGCCTCGAGAGTTCAAGCCTCTAGCAATGGTTCACGGCTTGGAGGCTTGTCGTCCATATTCGGCCGCTGGAGCATTCAACCGGTCCCCGCTTGACTGGGCAGGAGTCGAAGGGCACTGGATGAGGATCGTCTGCTTTTGTGACTATCGGTACGTCTCGACACCTCACTATTTCCGGCACAAAGCAAACAAATGGTCCGCACGGCAACGAAGAGATCTGATCAGTGAGTATTTTCAGCTCATTACGGGTGCACGTTCAGCGCTGAAAGAAAGTATTGACTTTTTCCGGTGAAAGGATTCAACGTCAGTCGAGGGGATGATTTACCGCATTGTGGTCGTACTCATGTGAACCGTTTTGCAATTAGAACTCTGGATGGAAACCGGACTTCTTCGATGACAAGTATCAAGAAGCGTCGCGCCTCCTTCGTCTCGACCTCCGACTTATTTCCGTGGAAAGTGATCCAGGGGTTCTCGAGAAATCACCAGACCCTTCGCGCCCTCCGATTACGTTTGGGGGTACGATGCGGGGTTTCAATTCGGACGAGGTCTTGAATCGCGAGGTTCGTGGCATCGTCCGGGTCATGAAGGACGGAAACATACGGTGGAGCTTTGTGAGTGTGTTACGCGGCGAGGGACAACAATGTTACTACGTATGGCTAATCGTCTGCCCGTGGCCTTCGAAATTTCAGGTTTCAATATATAACCGTCACGACCAGTGGAGGTTCGTACGATCTCCTCCCTCCTCCTCGCTCATTTAAGAATCTTTGGTCTTTATCACGTCATCACGCAGTTCGGAGGGTGTCCAGATCGGTGGTGTGTGTAGTGCGGCGGGCGTTGTTGGGGCGTGGTCTGGTGCACATCACAAGCAAGGTTGGGCCTTATCTGTTTTATTTACGCACCCCTCGTTGATTTCATCACTCGTGCACACCGCTCACCGCTTCTAGGCGATCCGTCAGGTAGGCGTGATCCTCCCAAAAAAAGCTCCCGTCAACCGCTATCGGAACTAAACATTCCGCAGGTCCATTTTGGCTCTTCAAAGCACAGGATACACAATAGAATATCTGGAAGGGGCACTGACAGTAAGCGGCGTTGGGTGTCCCCGGGTTTATCAGATATTTTCATACAATCATGACGGCATCATGGGGTTTTTTTTGGTGAATGGATGTTGTGATGACTTTTTGAGGAATATGGATGGGCGTATATGACTGTCACGGTTTCATTTAGTGGAAGGCACATCAGTACTACTGTAATCATAACGGATGGAACACTTCGATATTGACATTGTATGTATCGATCTCGATGTCTCACCGGCCCTGAGGCCTAAGCATGTGGCCCCTGTAGAAATGGCGCCGACCTGCTGGAGGTCACACAGTCAACTTGAACCATGAGGAATAAGGGTGGGGGGATGTCGTCACGGCGTCGACCCGCTCGTTTATTCCTTTCGAGGTAAAGGCAAGGCCTCCAACTGCTGCGGGAATTTTATTTCTTCAGCTCCTATCACATCCAGATCAATCGTGAACGGGGGACCCTGTACACGCCCACAAGGTGATCTTCTGTTGTCATACACCGCACGGTATGCGCGTGGGCGTGGGCGCAAATTGTAGGCAGTTAGTCTATTCTCATACATATCCATCTGGGGAATGGACAGCCTGGAGTGACACATTACTATTAAGCACATGCACTCGCACCCATGAACTGAAATGAATGAAACCGAGAGCTTCTGTGCGATGTTACTGTAGGACTACCGTAGGGTGCGCAACCGGCGTTATCGTCATGGATCGGAGATTTTGGCCTAAAGTAGGTCTTTACAAAAAAAAAAACACGCACAACTGTGATCCTGTCTGTCTCCGTCTTAACGTATTTGTACTGTATACCCTAACGTCTTCCCCACCAACCTCCGAGAAGCGAGCCCAATCCGCTTTTGGCGGGTGCGTCTTGTTCAGGCGTCGCAGGCCGCTCAATCTCCTCCGCTTTTGCCTTTGTGACAGGTCGCTTGTCCGCGATTGGGTGTTGTCCCTCTGCTGCTGCAGCGGCGGTGCGCACCGATGCAGGCGCAAGAACCGCAGCACGGTGTTGTGGCTTCTTCTTCCCCGCGCGTTCTTGCAGCCGGTCCATATCGAGCTGCACGTAATTGAGCGCAATGTCGAAAAATAGGGGCTTCTTGTAATCCTTGTTGTCCGCGGATATCGAGCCTCCATTGTAAGCGAACCAGTCGTTCTTGAAACGGTTGCTCTCTTCCGTCAGTTCCTTGTCCAACTGATCAAGGTCTTCCGGTGCGAGTGGGAAAAACGCGGGGTCACCATTCGCGATGGGATCTGTATCGATAGTTGACAGGACAGATCGAGCTTCTCGGATATGAATATTGCTTCGTTGCATCAGTGTCAGGGCCTCGGCAAACCTCTTCACAGGAACGTAAGTGAGTGCCAAATACCGGCACCTATTGTTCGTCGTCATCGGCGTCATGTCAAGGTAGTGTGACCAGTAAACCTTACCTGCGTGCATTCGTAAAAGATACGCGGCTGTCAACGGCGGCGGCGAGGTCCGGGCTTTCATCAACGATCGACAGAGTTCGCATCTGGTTTAAACTCTGTAGTATGGTGTCGAAAAGCTTGACTACAGCAGGGTAAAGGCGTGTGTCGACACTCCTCTCTTTTTGGGATATAGAGGACGCAGTCTTGCTTCCGGTGGGTCGTCGCGATGCCTGAGCGTTCTGAGCCAATATAGCCGATATGAGAAGTGAATCCCGTTGGATGCGACGCGCAAGAAGGTGATGGACAACGAAGACGTGGACGAAGTGAATGTCTCGGACGCCAGACGCAGACGATCCAGAAGTCGAACCGCTCGCCTACATTCAAAAAAGGGGGTCAGAGGGGATCATCGAAGGCCGAGAATAAAGACGTATGCTGACGTTCTGAGCCTCGACCAACTTGCGCGCCACATTCTCTGCGTCACTGAGGGCGAGCAGAATGTTGTCATACGCCGCAACGCCGCGCTTGGATGTCCCCCCCTTTGCTGGCCTTCTTTTCTTCTTTTCCTGGCCCGTCGGCGCGGGCTTTGAAACCACCGTGCTCTCCTCTCTAAGCTTGACTTCCGCCTCTTGTACTTTGATGAGGACGTCGACGAGTTCGGGATTGCGCACGGGGACCGGTGCTCCTTCCCACAACAGCGGCTTGAGCTTCCGCTCGCTGCTGTCCGATCCAGCGCCCACTTGGTCCCTCAGCTTCTGCACCAGCGCATCGTAGCCATCGACGATCTGGGCGCGATGCTGCGCCGACTGTTCGCGGACGATGTTATCGATGTCGTATGCCTTCGCGTGGCCCAACTCGTGAGCGCAGTAACGAATCTCCGGCCCAATCTCATCGGCAAAGTACGTCGCGAGCGCCTGATCGCGACTCGTTTCGGCGCACTCCGCCAACTCGTCGAGGATACCCCTCGCGACGCTCAGCTGTGCGAGCGCATCGTCAAACTCGTCGCGGTAGCGGAGGAAGCGGCCGTTTAGGATGAGCATGTAGGCCGTCATCTCGAGGACGTTTTCTGCGCCGAGACGGCTTGCCTCGTACAGCGCCTGGCACTGCGACAGAAGTTGCGTGGCCCAGTGGACGGCGCGTCGGAAGCGTCCAGTTGCGTTATGCCGCATCGCACTGGCCTTGGATGCATTTACTGGGACAGCGGCGAGAGATAGGAGTTCTTGCGCGTAAGACCAGGCGCGCTCTGCCTGGAAGAGGAGGAGTTGGAGGCTGCAAGGGGAGTTAAATCAACACCGAGGAGAGCGGACATAGGTAGGCAGATGACGAACTGTCCGTCCTGTATCTTGTCCTGGAGGACGACAGGTGGTTTTTTGAACTCGCGACCTCTTCCGTGTGTGACTTTCAAGGTCGAACGAAGTCTGTGAGTCCTGTTCGCACAATGTTTACTGTGAGAATATGAGTTTGTCGTCGGATTGGTCAGACAGATAGATCACACACCGATATCGCTCATAATCATGATAGCGAAGTCCATAAAGCGTGCGTTGCTCGTTCGCGAGTTGGAGGGCTGGACGTCGTTCGTTGAGGGAGGGCCCTTGTATTGCGGAAAGTTCACTTACCTCTGAACGAGAGTCCGTTTTGAGAGTCCGTCATGGCGGTCGATTGACGACTTGGCGGTGTTGAGCCGGGCCGACCGCGAAGTGAGCTTGTGTCTTGTGTGCTACCTTTCCATACGCACCGCACAACCAAATTACTAGACAATCCTCCAGACTCTCAATGGCAGACGAAACGCTCCCACCGACGTTACAAAACGTCCTAGACCAAAAGTCTCTAAAGTGGATATTCTGCGGCACGTCTCCAAACCTTCCTCGAGCGATTGTCCATTCCGTCCTCACCGTTGGTCCGTCCGTCCGTTCTTTCCTGTCCGACTTGCAGGTGGAAAGGGAGGCGTAGGTGCGCGCCCCGCCCGCCTTTCTCTCGCGTGTAACCGGGTTATCCATACGGTCTGTTTCTTGTGCCTAAGGTAAAACCACGACATCGTGCTCCCTCGCCATCCAACTGTCGCAGGTCCGGGAGTCAGTCTTATTAATCGTAAGTACCCCCCAACTTTTGTCACACAAATCGCCTCCTCCTTCTCACTACCAATCTCGCATTCGCGCGCACGCCAAATGCCAAAACGTGCATACAGTCGACTGACCCCGCACACAACCTCTCCGATGCATTCGGCCAAAAGTTCTCCAAAGAAGCGACGAAAGTAAACGGCTTTGAAAACCTCTACGCCATGGAGATCGACCCCACGAGTGCCATCCAGGAGATGGTCGAACAATGTCCGTATTGCATCTCTCTTTATGCTCTCTCTCCCCCCCACTCTTCCTCCCCACTCTTCCATGTTCCTCGGGATAAAAAAAGAATGACAGCTCATTCGCCTATTCTTCTACTTTTCAATGACCTGTCACAGCGGATCAGAACGGCATGATGGGCACCATGATGCAGGATCTCGCCTTTGCTATTCCCGGCGTAGATGAAGCAATGTCTTTTGCCGAGATCATGAAGTACGTCGTCGTTTAGCGTGTTTCAATTCCCCCCGCAAGCGCGCGGGGTCCCTTACGAGTATCATTATTATCGATGTGATGCGCGGACACGGACGCGCAACAGGCACGTCAAGTCCATGGAATACTCCGTAATCGTCTTCGACACAGCTCCGACCGGGCACACTCTGCGCTTCCTCTCCTTTCCCAGCGTCCTCGAGAAGGCGCTCGGGAAGCTGTCGACGCTGAGCGGGCGTATCGGGCCCATGCTCAATCAGGTAAATTGATGCCGTTCGTTCGCGCTGAATACGCATCCGTTATCGTGCCTTGAGGCGGCGCAGCTTCACGGCCCTTTTCTCATCACGTCTCTTGTTTTCCGCCCATAGATGTCTACGCTTATGGGCGGTCAGGCGGACGCAACCGAAGATATGTTCTCGAAGCTCGAATCGATGCGGGCTGTAATCACCGAAGTCAACACGCAGTTTAAAGATCCCGTATGTGTTATACTGTCGCCGTGTAAACCTATTTTGGGTTTTATTCACGAAGCTGGGCTTACTTTACAGGAAAAGACCACGTTCGTCTGCGTGTGCATATCCGAGTTCCTTTCGTTGTACGAGACGGAGCGGCTGGTCCAAGAACTGACGGCGTACGAAATCGACACGCACAACATCGTCGTGAACCAGCTTCTATTTCCGAAGGCCGGTGAGTCGACTCCACCGACACAAACAGAGTTAACCGTCATCGGTAATTGCCCCACAGGGTCTAATTGCGAACATTGCCGGGTACGCCACAGTATGCAGCAGAAATACTTGAAAGAAGCCCACGAACTTTACGACGAGTTTTTCCACATCATACAGTTACCGCTACTCACGGAGGAAGTCCGGGGGCCGCTGAAACTCCAAGAGTTCAGCAAGATGCTTATTGAGCCATTTAACCCAGATGCATAGTCCCCGTGTTTGGGTGAGCCGATACCACGTACGGGCGTCAACAACTTCCGTCTGTGCATGAGCATGTAGAATAATTGTTATGAACCGAAGAACCATAAATCATCCACATACATCGCTACAGCACGTGTGCGTTGAGGCTAGGACGTGACCAGACATAGTGTAATGCAACTGAGCTGAAATAGATGATGATACAAATATCAGCATACTACCAACGGTCTGGGTGAGGGCGGGTAGAGACCCGGCCTTGTCCGCAGTAGAATCGAGAACGGGTCAACAAATGCCAACAATTAATCAAAAGCTATAAACAAGGAAAAGAAGAACAGGGAGATGATGCAAGAGATACCGATACATGGATAATGTGGCAAGGTACAGTGTTGAACGGATGAAATAAGGGCTGCCCAGGCCCGGAACTCAATACCGACAGAAGTCACTATGCGCTCGGTTTCAGTCTTGTCGTTAACTTCTCCAAGATCGAGTTGACGCCTTGAGGGTCCAGTACGACCTTCGTCCCATCACAACGTGCTTTATCCGTAAACTCGGAACAAAGCTCATTGATGTCGATATTCTTCAGCGTTGAATAACATAAGTGGATGTGCCAAACCGAGAAGGGTGTGCGCTACTTACACTTGCCTTGAAATCTGGATGTGACGTGATACTTCTCCATGCAGTGAGCACCTCGACGTTCTTGTCGTTCTTCTCTGTCATAGGAAAGGTCGCACCCTTACACATGATCATAGGACCGTCAGCGCCAGCTGGTGCCCTGAATATTTGTGTCCGTGACTCTTTCTCCTGAGGTGGTGGGGGCGCGAATATAGAACTACCCTCCGCCTGAATACGTTGTTCCAACTGTGCCCTTGTTTTCGGGCATTCTGAGTTATGAGACGAGCCAGGTGCTGGTGATGACCCGTCTGAGGACTCGAACCCAGGGCTTGTTGTTGAGTTAGGGCCATTCGCGGGGGTGTGCATGGATTGATGGATAACGGGACTCATTGCTGATGTAACCGAGCTCATTGGTGATGTCGCCGCGCTGCTCATCAGGGCATTGAAATTAATGGGGGACTGAGCAGCAAAAAGATGTCCGCCAAAGAGCTCGTCAAGAGAACCGGCATGACTACTTGTTTCTTGAGGCGACGTTTGTCCCGTCCACTGTCCGAAAGTGAGACCATACCCGCCGCCGCCTGAAGCTGATAGGTTCTTGGAGGTGGGGGTCTCCGAAGCAATAGGATCAGCAAAGGACATGTACATGGTGTTGCTAGCAATGGTCTTGTAAGGGGTCTTTGAAGGAACAACTTGGCCATGACCACCAAAGTCGTAGGACATAAAAGCATCAGGATCGTCGAGTAAGTCCATCGTTGAAGGGTCTAACGGGGTGAGGGAACCAAAGTCAATATCTCCCGGGAAGGAGGATGGCGTGTCTAGTGAAGATGATTGTGGTGTAGTGGCCTTGGTAGGGCCAGATGATGAGGGTGAGGGAAGGTGGTTCGGTGAAGTGAACATCGATGGTGGTGACGGGGCGAATGTCGGAACAGCGCCATTGAAGGACGTGTCGCTGGGCTCGCCACCCCGAGGAACGGTGAATGTGAATGCAGTGTTTCTGAGGGAAACGTTCTCGTCTTGGAGGCGTTTCAAAAGCTCTTTGAGATGCAGATTTTCAGTCTCAGCGTTCAAGTTTTTGGCTTCGAGCTCAGCAACTTTATCCTCCAGCTAAAGAAAATTAATTACGGCTTAACGTTAAAGCGAAGTCGGATTGGGGGATTAAAACTCACGTCCTTCACGTGCTTCTCTTTACGCTCCCTAAATGCCCGCTGTGCCGCACGGTTCTGTTCCTTGCGCTTCATTAAGCGAGATTCGTCCTGTATATGGAGAAAGGGAATATGTCAACGGTCGGGGAGAATCGGGAGTTAGATGGAGGTGCTGTTCTCACATGACCAGTGCCAGATTTTCGACGGGCGGGAGTCTTTTTAGCTGAGGGGGTCTCAGTGGGTGCGCGAGATGATTCGGGAGGAAGAGGACAAACAGGCTTTTGAAGTTGGGTTATCCTCCTCGAATGCGTCGTCACTCGCCTTGCGTTTAAGTTCGTGAGTCTCCTGCTCGACAGTGCTATTGGTTGACTGTCGGCGAGAGGATGACAAAAGGTCGTTCGTGCTTGGAGGGCTAGGACTGCTCTCGTCACTAAGCGGGGTGGGTGGGGCGGGAGCAGCAGGAGGTAAATTAGTGATCTTTGAGGGATCGACACCGTCGTGGGGTATTGCATACGCATTGGATGCAGAGAGATCTGGATTGAACTGTTTCTGAAGGAGGGCGAGAAAGTCGTTGTCTGCTAATTGAGAGAAACTAGATGGGGAATTGGGGAAGTCCCATAGGGAGGAGGTTGAGTTGTAATCCATGGCTTAGTAAGAGAGGAATGGGGGGGAAGAGGAAAGAGGATGATTAGAGAGGATGATCGAAATAAAGAGGGAGAGGGAAGAGGAAGAGGAAGAGAGTGGATTGTAGGTACGCGGATTGTGGGAAGTGGGTCGGTGTGAGTTGTGAGGATAAAGGGGGGAGAGAGCAACGGCCGGAAGTAAGTGCATCATCCACATGTGCTCACCCACTCGCTTCCGTGCCTCTCTCTTCGGGCCGACCCACTCTCTCGACGCCGCCTTTCCTTTATTGTCTCTCCTACTCAATCCTTCGCACTCCGATAGCAAGCAAAGTAGTATATCCCTCTTCTCTCGCAGGCGGGCGCGGTGTCGCGAATGTCGGGAATCAATTGTCACCCCGCCATTAGCGGCGGGGCCATCATCTCAACGAATACAGACGAGAACAGTCCGTCGGGACCTAAAAACAAGGCATTTGGATACTTCCATTGTTGGTGACCAAATCGCGCACCCCTGGAAGAACAAGCGGTAACTTACTTGTTACCCACTTGCCTTCCCATCATGACCTCGACCTTTTCTTGATGCGTTCAATCGACACCTGCTATGCTCTCACATTCACCCGTTGCTTCCTCCCTACGTTGTGGAGCAACGGTAACCTGACATGTCAGCGATTCTACCATCGTGCGTTTGTTGCCCACCGGTCGACGTAGCAGTTCTATATCCATTCATAGAGTCCGGTATCAGCGCGCTCAAGCGACATACAACAACGCGTGGCCCTCCGTATTCAACGGATCTATGACCGGGCCGTATGCGATCTTGACACTTTGATCCTGGACCTGTCGGGCCTCGCCTTGTTCGGCCAGCTTTACAGCGATAACAACCAAACCAACCCAACCAAATCAAGCCACTTGTTCCACTGTGGCTAACGGCATCAACGTGCACCGTCATTTCATCTGATCGCCGCGGGCGTCTTCCAATCAACACGAGTTTTCTATCTAACTTGCCATTTCAAAGTCACTATGGTTAATAGAGTACCGAGACAGGTAGGTTCCACACAAGGGGTAGCGAATAGGACATAACCGGAAATTATAGTGCTCATAATAACTAGCAGTGCATCAACCACCGATGGACATGAGATATTACTCCGTGCAAAAAAAAAAGAGGTAGGCGCCGATCACTGGAATAATCGGGACGAAACCGTTAGTGAACTACCGCGGCGTCGAAAAAGCGGAGTTGCCAGCTCACATAGTACTCAATCTCCAGCTTGATACAATCAATCAATAGATTTGAGACACGCCATTGCCGAAATGAGACGAACGGACTACTTACGAAAATGAACCCAACTTTTCTCGGCCAAAGAATGTTCAGGCCCGCAGGGTTGAACAACTGCTGGTTCAGGTCATCCATAAGCCGCTGCAACCGCCCCATCTCCTGAACAAGATGTAAGTCGGCTCCGATGCAATCACAAAGATGCGTGCATACCCGCTCGTAATGCGACGAAACCAGGAGCCTCGACAGCTGCAAGCTAAAGATCTCTAAACAGTTGTCAAACACCGAGTGCGATAAACTATAAGCAGATATGAGGATCTCGTTCATGGCGTTGATGCTCTCTATGAATTGCCTCGGCGTGATCTAGCCCGCGCAAGTTAAGGGTGAAAAGAGAAGCAAACATAAACGCATGACGGAACACTTACGCGACCCTCCAATTCCATAGGATACGCTGACGAAAATTGCACCACCTCGCCTCCCGTATAATCCCGTTCTACGCGAACAATCTCTCGCGGATGGTGCACACCAATTTGCCCGACGGGCGGTGTAAAATACGCCGAATTCTCTGGCGGGGGCCCCAGATGGTAAGATGAAACAGGCACTACCCTACGTTTCACCTGCCTGCAAACTCGAGATGGGAGCCTGTAAGCCAAGATAGATGAATTAGCGATATGTTGGGATGCTGGAACGCGTTTCCTTTCCCTCTTCTCTCCTCCTTTTTTTTGTTTGGGGGACGAAAGGGGATAGGAAGGCAGAAAAAGCAAACAAAAAAAAAACGCACGGCTTAGGTGGGAAGGTCGACAGTCCGATTACCACATGTCCTTCAGATGTCGGCGACGTGGCACCAGACTCCCATGGTACAGGTTGCTGCTGTGGGGGAGGCGGCGAAGACGTTGTTGTTACGTCTGTCGAGTCCGGGACATAGTTGATCCCGATGAACTGCACCGAAGTCGAGGTTGGTGGGGGTGATCCCTCAGTAGGACCATCGGCTTGCTTCTCCTTCTCTGCTGTAATAAGTGCGCCCGGCGCTTCACTTTCATCGAGATGTGTGTCTGGAACGGCAGAGGTAATTTCCATTGTTGATTCATGGTCAAGGGAAGTCGGTCGTACAGGTGGAGGCGGAGTGGGTGAGGATGGAAGCTCTGATGGATAGGGTGAGACCTCCATGTCAGATGGTATACGCAGGATGGGAACCTGCTATGAAGGTCGCTTCAAAAGCAATCACGCTCGCTCGGTTCGCTGACGTTGTCTCGTCTCCAAATGGCTGACTAAGCAATCATGTCACGATGTGCAGTGCAATATATTAATCTTTTCTTTTGGTGATAATAGCGAAAAGCGAAAAACAAGTAATCAGTGCGAACAACGGCTCTCAAGTTACGAGATAGCGGGATATCTGTACATAATGTCCAAGATATACATAACGCACAACCAACCAAAACCTTTACGAGGGCTCAGCGTTATTTGATTGCTCTGTCGGTGTCGGGTTCATGACTTCCGCAAACTTGTTCCGAGGCGCAGCTTGCGTCTGCGGAGACGCCGACCGCGATTGTGTGCGGTCGATCGACATACGTTCTGGTTCATGAGCAGGCGATGGCGAGGTCGACGTAGGGGAGAGTGTTGCAATAGGAGGAAGTGTGTTCGAGGAATGAGAGAGCCCTGCGCCAATAGGACGAGGGGGTAAAGGAAGAACCGAAGGAAGCTGTGGGCTTGATGGATACGACGGATGTTTCGACTTCTCCGCCTGCCTGTTCTCCGGTGAATGTGACGATGGTTGCGTGCGGAATGGGACTGGCGAAGGACGAGATGAAGCAGTCGCTGGTGGCGATCCCCTGTGCGTAGGGATATCCACCTTCGTGCGCTTCGGGTCTATATCATCCGGACCAGGGCTTAGAGGCCGCTTTGTACTCGTACCCACAGAACTTGGGGGTGGTGAGGCACGCGAACGTGTCGAGGATATTGAGCCCCGGTGGCTATTGGAACGCATAGAAGGGGAGGGGGAGATCGGCCTAATGTTCGAGGTAGCAGACCCATTAGTGAACGTTGGCGCTTGCTCAGGGGCGCGATATGAAGCCAATCCAATGAGTGTTTCCGCTACACCCTCATCATAGTCTTCATCGATGGGGCGAGTGGGTGCCGTAGGTACGGTGCTCGTTGGAGATGGTTGTGCAGATCGGCTTTGCGACCCTGAGCCAGCCGAGCTCGAAGGACCAGCGGACTCATCACGCTTAGGATAGTTGACTTTGAAAGGAGGGTTCTGGTTTGGTGGCCCACCGTACGGCTTGGGTGTCTCCGTCCGACCACGCTCGTTCTTTTGTTTGACATTTGGTCTTCGTTTGCGATCTCTCTTGGGCGCATCCTCACCAGGAGATGTGGCCACCTCCATCTCTTTCTCTCGAGTACCTCTCCGCCTACGGTCTTTATAATCGATCGTTGGATCAATTGGACGCTGAGTGGGGAGATGAGGGCTCTCTGATCCTCGGCTACTGCCTGTAAAGGCAGGAGGACCAACACGAGGGACCCGTGCACTCTCTGGCGGCGACTCCACAGTAGCAGGATTTTGCCAGTAACTGCCGCGGTCACCTGAGGTCGATCGCAAACCGGGAGGAACCGCTCGAGGAGACCTCGGCTGGAGTTGAGCGGGTTGAGCAGGCCTTGAATCCCAATAGCCGCGTGATGGATGTGCCGACACAGGAGAGGCCTGTGATGGGCTCCGCATACGGGGACTCAGGGCTCGAGGTGGTGGAGACGCCCCATGGTGATAAGCGGACCCAACATGCCGTCGACTCGACTCCCTACCCCGTTCCCACTCACGACGGTCCCAACCTGCTTCTCGATCATTTGGAGGACCATTACCGCTTGGCTCCCGAGGGTATGCATGAGGAGAGCGGTGGGCGCCTGTGGAGCCCGTGGAAACTGGAACCCTGCTTTGAGGATAGCCATGAAAGGTTGGTGAACGTGGCCGACTAGTATGAACAGGGGGCGAAGGAGGCATGGATCCAGGACGAGAGGGACGGGTGTAATACGAGTCATGGGGAGGCGGGCCACGTATTCCTTCGGTGTCGCGTGGGTGAGGATCTGAGGTAAGACGAGGTGGCCGAGTGTCACGGGTGGGAGGAGGATGCGAATAGGGTGCATCCCTATGAGGGATATGATCAACATCCATTGGAGCCAGTTGGGCATGAGAAGGGGCGTGACGACTTTCGTCGATGACGACAGGAGGTGGAGGTCCTCCTCGGAACGGAGCAGGCGATGTTTCCACGCCACTCATATGGGGAGGGTGATGCGACACCTCTCCTCCTGGACCGCGGGATTCAGGGCGATGGACAGGACGTCCGCTGTTGCTTACATGCAGGAGCGGAAGTCCACCAAGTCCCGGTGCCGAGGCTATATTTGCGTACGCAGTAGGGTGAACATCCTGCGGAGCCGGAGCAGCGGGTAGCTGGGCGCCCGTGGCCTGTGAGTGCTTGAGTAAATGCAGTCGCTGGGTGATTGCCCCATTTCCTGGGTCGAGCTCTGCAGCCCGCGCATAGGCGTCGATAGCATCCCCTATTTGGTTGTTGCAGCTCTCGTAGAGGCTGCCAAGATCAAACCAGACTTCGGGAATGTAGGGGTTAATGCGGATGGCTCGTGAGTAAGCGTCTAGGGCATCGCGATATTGATTGATCTGGAAGTACAAGACGCCAATGGAACACCAGAATGTCGGGTTGCGACCGTCTCGATAAACAGCCTGCTGGTATGCCTCATACGCCTTGTTGTACTTTTGGCCGGCCATGTATGCACGTCCCAGCAGATACCAACTTTGAGCATCCGAGGGATCTGATAAAGTTTCAGAACGAGCATACATTTAAAAGGAAGGAAATGATTTACCAGCTTCCAAACTCTTCGTCAGATATTGTATAGCCAGGTCTTGATTTTGGAATGACGGCCCATCTTGGTGATACAACCAGCCAAGCTGTTGCAAAACCTTGGCATGTACTGGATTTTCTGCGACGACACGTTCGTAGGCTTCCCGAGCACGAACATGCTAGATAGATAGTTATTAGATATTGCCGACGTACAGCAAATGGGCACCTACATCGCCTTGTTGCTCATATACGTGGCCAATTTGGAACCAAATATCAGCATTGGCAAGAGGACTTGGGGGGTTGCGCAGGATGCGATCAAAGCAGCGAAGACTTTCTTCATACTTGGTCTGCTGCTTGTATATTATTCCTAATCTGAAAAGAACCTCATTGGATTTGTCGAAGTCTGATATTAATTAGACTCGGTGAGACGGAAATCGAAAACGAAGCTGTGCGAGCATACCCTTGTCCATCCTCAGGACCGACGAGAAAGCTTCTTCTGCATTATCCAAAGACCCGTAACGGTCGTAAAGGATTCCAATCCCGTACCACAATTTCGGGTTTTCCTGCTTCACATTAGGCACGATTCTCGTACGATGTAGGCATGGTTGGCAAATACCTTGGGGTTCGGGAGCGAGTACAGTGCGTGTTGATAAGCAGAATAAGCTTTCTGCAGATCATCCTGCATAAGATAGCAATGTCCTAGATAATTGTGAGGCACGAGCCGGATGTACAGAGGATCAGACGAACCGAGAGCGCTCCAGATCTCTCCGTTGTCTTGCTGCAGAGAAAGCACACGCTGGAAGTATTCGACGGCCTGGGAATGTATTAGTCAGCATGATCGAACCCTCTAAATTGTTATTGCGCGAAGAGAGAAAAAGATCTGACCATCGGATAATTTTCCTTGATCCGAGCGATGCCAGCGACTTGAGTTAGACCAGGGATTGACATGGGATTATGGCGCAATGCATTCTCATAAGCGGTTGCAGCATGCTCGAGATCACCCATCTGCTCGGCGACGCTACCTGTTCGGAGAATAAGCGACCCGCGGCCAAAAGGGGAAAGGGGTGAAACCGACCTATCACAAGCCACGTCTGTTCATTTGCGTCGACTAGCTTTTGTATCGAAGGTGGGAGAAGTCCGCTGCCACTAGGTGCTCCCTTTGGAGAGACGTGGGAAGAAGGGTGTGGATGCGGTACGCCATTCGGAATGGACGCAGGAGTGCCCGGGACGACACCATTGCCGTTGAGATGTGGTATTGGAGGAGGGGGAGGGGGAGGACCATGGTGAGGGGGAGGATGGAGGGCATGGGGCTCATGGAGACGAAGGTCTCTACTGGACTGACGGGGGGTGTGTCTTATTGAGGTCATGGGGGGAGGAGAAAGAGAAGGGAGGGAGAAGGGTAGACACGTGAAGGGGGGAGGGGAGTGGAAACGGGGAGGAAGGCAAAAAGATGAATTGAGGCGGACGAAAGGTGATATATAAGTGGGGAGGGTACTTGATCAGGGCGGTCAGCCCCAGCCAACCCTCGCTCGCACGATCACAGACGATCGGCCAGAGAAAGATCCCATCCAACGTACGGAAGCGTCACTTACCTTGTCATCAGATTCAATCCCGGCTTTGAATCCCGCTTCTTCTCCTTCCCAACCTCGTGCCTCTTTCACTATATCCGCCAATTTCATCCTCCCGTCTTCCGCTACAATCGAGATCCATCGGTTGATTAGTCATAAGTTTAAGAGCTTAATGGGTATCCACTCCCGCTCTTTCCCCTCATCTCGCCAAACAGATCGATGTTACAGGTAAAAAAAAAAGCGAATTAAAAAAAATGTCGACACAATAAAGCACGGCCCACCGCTTCCCCTATTTCATGTGAGACGTGCCAGGGCGTTGCCATTCGCGAGGAAAAGCCTGTTAACTGCGGAGACATGTGGTCACTGCCGTCGGCACCGTTAGGTGACATGACACTTGGGTCCTCAGCAGGCAGGCAGAACCCGGCATGTGGCCTCAGCCTATAGGCTTGCGTTATCTGGGTGACGCATTCAGATCTAGGCCGGTCTTGTAGGGAATTGAAGAAGCTTCCGTCTTAGCATAGCCTCGTGTACGGACCAAATGCACCAGACTACTTCCGAACTCCGCGCGTCAACGCGTCACCACCCTTCCAGGCACTACCCCCTGTGGGGTCGGCGGTTCTTGGCAACACACCCATTCCTGCACCAAGCAACTGATTAAGTTGCTTCCACGTCAAACTTGGCGACGGCGCTTTTTTTTAATGACAGGATACTCGCAGGGAGCTCCCGTTTGGGACCCCCCGATATGGACTAGACTCGCTTGTCAAATTCGTGTCCACCTGTCCACCTTCCCTTGCCTCTTTTTGCTGCACAGCCGCCCGAGGGAGGCACCCATACATCATACATCAACACCGCGCAAGTGGCAAAATTCATATTCCTGTGCCACGCAAAAATTATCATCGAGATCCAGATCCAGATCTCAGATCCCGTTCCGGAAATAACCGCACCGGACTGAGAGAAATGAGCCGTGGAATGGATACGTAACCCTTGACACAGCGTTGGAGCGAATCTTCGGACTATGTGGCCATATCGGATGATGCTAGACGGACCCAATCCTGCTTTCTGTATTCGTAAGACGCAGAGAATCACCGCCTCAGGCCACGAGGCCGGTGGACACGACGATCCTAGGAATGGAGAAAACTTATCGCCGAGTCTATCAGTGCTAGTCACAGGACTGGGCTATCGTTTGAAGCCAAAGAAAACTTTCCATATGCTCCAATGCCCGACCCATCAAACGCTGTGGTTCGTGAGATCGTGCGAAACGAAGCGGCCAACGCGTATAAGGTCAAATGGAACCCGCCCTATGCCGGGCCTTTGCCGGGGCTGAGTCTCGGCGCTGACGTCAAAGTCTTCCAACTTCCAGGAAGCATTGAGGCCTGTCCCAGTGACAGGCCATGCGCAGGACCCACGATCAATTTTTGGATCGGATCACCAAAGGCTAATATAAAAAGGTTAGAAGGACCCTGGTTCAGATCAGGCAAGTCGTGACAGTGCCAATGTCACAATTGTGAAAATCTTGTCACGCTGTCCTCGGACTCCTCGCCACCCAGACAACGTTGACAACGATCATGACTCGTGAGCACTGTCCTTCTTATACGTTGTGTCCACAGTGGAAACACTCAATTGTCTTGGTCGATCAGGTGGAAACCAGAGAGAAACGGACCGCCTCAAGGCGCAGAAGAAGGCTGCCGCCTCGAACAAAAACAAGCCAAAGGAGAGCAATTCCTCTCTGGCGAAGCGCAAGGAAAGGTGATGCGAGATCCACCTGTGTTATATGTCCGTTGGCGGTGACCATCCTGTGTGGCTGTAGTGATGCCGAAGCTCTCAGAGCTAAGCAGAAGGTATACTCGGATCAACCCTTCATGAAGCGGCAGCTGTCTGATTCATGTTACCTCAGAAAAAAGAAGAGGAAAAGGCGGCCGCTGCGACATCTGGGGTAACGGAGGGCACAGCAGCGACTGGCAAACGCAAAAATTAGCCCTTTAATCGCTGGATTGGCACAGTAACTGGGCCGATCTGGCAGTTATCGATTGGTGCATCGTTTCCTAGACAGCATTTAACAAAGCCGTGACTTGTCACGACGCTGTAGCCTATTCCAGTTGGTAGATTCGTTCGGTCGGTGCCCACGTGTTTGCTATGAACCAGTTATGAACCCCGATGATTGTTCCGCCCAAGCTATCTACGACATATCAACCCTCGTATAGGCACGCGTGAGGAATTAGAGTTCAGGATAGGAGTGGAGCAGATGATGCCGTGAAGGCACAGCCAAATTTCCTCTGTGGTCGGATCATGGGCGCGCGATAAAGCACAGTACCACCAGCTACGAGGTTTGGGGGGAGTCGAGTAGGGACGGCGGACCCGATGCCAAACCCCACGCAACCAGGGCCACACAATCAGCATCCGGTTGCCATTGTTTTATAATGAGCGACTGTGTGTGCATTGTGTACATACTGGGACGTCTCTCGGGGTAGTTAACTCCGCGGAAGGGCAGTGTCCGACACGTTTAACGGGCGGTACTCATACACTGAGATGATCGGACACCGGTCTTCTTCTCTAACCTGCTGAGGTCTTGAGAGTTGTAACACGAGGACGATCACGTCAACTGCCAGGGACGTGGTGTGTCATTTGGTGGATATGAAACCATACTAAAAACAATCAACGCCCGCAAAATGCTTCCAAGTCGCAAGGTGCCATGGTGGGAAAGCCTAGACTAGACTAGGGCGCGGGGTCAAAACAATTGCGGGCAGGTGCGTCAGTGGCACGTTGTCCCAGATCCATGATTCACGACTGCGCGTCCCGCATCCCGACAGCCCGAGTCACGATCGAGTCGAGTGAGTGGAACTGCTGCCGGACTGTCCTCGGAGAAACCGATGTTTCGTCTCCGACGCGAAGAAATCCGAAGCGCCGCCCCTGTTATAGGTTGATAAGGCCACCCCCCGATCTGGCCCGATCTGCGCCATTCCGGTCCTGCCGTGGGAGAGTACCGACACGATGAAAATACGTATTTGAGTCATTTAGTGGTTTTCTCCCTAATGGAGGGGTACAATAGAGTGGGGGAAATGGCATGACGCCCACCTCGTTGTGGTTTCGCGGCCAAGATCCCCCACCCTAGACCCCCCCTGACGACGTATACAACGGAGAGACTGCCAGCAGGGGCTTTTCAACGGCAGAGATACGTTAACTTTATGACATGATGGGACATCCCCACGCCCTCTCACGTTGCCCTTCGATTCTGATCTTCGAATCCCATACAGGGGAGGGGGTGTCCTCGCGGCACGTCAAATAAGGCTCCTCAAGGGGGCAAAGGGGAAAAACTGCGGTGGAGATCTTCCCGTTTCCTTCGTGCCTAAAAAGGGGATGGGAGCCAAAATGGCCCTGGGAACGAATATGTCAAACTTAACTTGTGGGCGGAGTCACGACAAACCCACATAGACACAATGCGTTCTACACGGTGTTCCAAAGAACGCTGGTAAGTGGGCGCCGAGGGGGAGGAAAATACGCCGCCGTGTACGATATATATCATACATATAATACAAGTGCTGCGCTCAGCGGTTCGGCGCAATCAAACCTGACAGACCGGGAAGTGGCTGAGCCATCTCGCTGGAACTTGGGGTGTTTGTCCTCCTTCGGAATCACAACAATGAACCCGGCAGTACTATGGAAGAAGGGAAAAATAAAATAAAAAGACCACTCTGTTTGTCCTTCCAGGAAAGTTACGGATTGGTTTCTGCCACGCAGAAAATTGAGAGGGATGGGAAGGCCATTGTGACAGGCGAACGAATCGGCGGGCGAATCCGGCAAACCCCCATTAAGCGTGCGGGCACCAGGGCCAAGGTCGCCGAGGAAAACATTGTTATCGGATCTGTCAATCTCAGTTCGTTTGCGGCGTCACGTTCTCCATCCTCGCTCCCTTCTCGTGAGGAACAAATGAGCGTGGTCACAAAAGACGCCTTCACGAGGCTGATTCTGGAGATGAGACTGCTTCGAGACCTTCGAGCCCAAATTGGAACCTTTCACAGATGCGCACTCGCTCCCACGATCACGCTAGGACACACCAAGTAGGCACTCTGATCTCGCCATTGGGCGGCATCTTGACCCTTCTTCCGTCTCCCACGGCGGTGCCCCATGTGGAAAAGAAGCACCAAGTTCTAGAAGGACACGCAACTGGTGCAAGTGAGGGGCGCCGATACCATGAGGACACTAATGCCGATAGGTGGGACATGCGTGGCATCACGTCACATTAGGGCGTAGACAGACAGCAGACAGACAGACAGCACCACAACTCCTCGGCAACTTAGCGCCGTGAATGTCTCCATGACATTCCATAAAAACGGAACCCTGGTTTCTTTCTCTAGGCACGGATGGGTCCTCGTATACCCACCAGGTCATGGCCGCTGTATGCTCCAACAAAGTGGGGCAATTATCTTTATGAGTCCACCCCTTCCGGAGATTGCTTATAAAGCTGTGACGTGATTGATAGGAGGGTCATATGATGGCCACGATTCGGAGATGGGTTATGATAGCGAGTTGGCCTGCCAGGCACGAGAGACCGTATGGAAGAATCCGACATGTTTGGAAGAGACCTACCCAAGATGGAAGGGCTTTGCAGTGCACCCCGCCATAGGCTGCACGCCAAGGTTTGACCTTTCAATATCATATAACGATCATATCTTGTTATTTTTGGCAAAGCGCTATCCATCCCTAAGAAACCTTGGCCGCCGCTCCGTTTTCCAAACGCCTTCTCCGGCTAGGCGTCTGGAAGGACCCATCCTCCCACGAGTCGGGACGCCAACCAGAATCACGAGACAGCTGTGGGGGGTAGAGTGGCGGTGGCGGGAGTGGATATAGCTGTTGTGACTGGGCCGGTGCCTGCTCTGGAGATGAAAGTCTCGAGCGGAAGAGGGAAAGTAGCGAATTGACAAAAATTGTCAAGAAAGCCAGGGATGACAACGTAAACGCCTGGAAGGGAGAAACGAATTGGTCATTATGGTTAGGCGCCCCAGTCCATGGGTCACGAGAATAGACAGGCGACTAACCAGGGTTTTCCAGCTGATAGGCTCGACGAATCCATTGATGACCTCAGCAATTAGCCCAGCCCCTACTTTGGCGCGCTCAACGATAGTCGGATCTCGATTCATGCATATCTCCCATGCACCGCACTGACGAAGCATGGCAGGGACGGGATTAGAGCCGCACAAGTTCGCCTTATATTGTGCTGCACAGATCGATATCTCCTGTACGATGTCTAAATAATTGACCGTCAACGAACGTGGCACGCGTCGAATAGACCAAGGTTCTCTCTCACCCATCGAGTACTCTGAGATACGTTGCTCCACATCCCGCTGCACCGTCAAGACGAGTATCACCAGCACATAGAGGAAAAAGCAGACCAAAGCCGCCTTTAAGGCTAATTCCAGGTACCTACCGTACATAGCTCTGAACACAGCAATCACGTCAAGTATAAACTGCGACTCACCCATTAAGGAGATTGGGTGTAACATTAAGAGGTGCAGACGACGGCATGTTCACAGTATAATGGTGCGAGAGCTTCCGAACACGGGATAGACGTGATTTGAAATGTTCATCGTCGCTTCCATCATCACTGGCGGAAGAGCCGCCGCTATTCTCTTCGACGGCGTGTGCGTGTGCTCTGCTTCTGGCCTTCTGCCGAGACTTGTACACTCTCCGAACTGCACCAAGTGCCATGGTGCGGCGGCCATCCGTGCCCGTGTCTTGAGCCTTTGGTGGGCTCGGTTCTGCCATATCTACATCCTTTATCTCCTCTTGAGGGAAAGCCTTTTCTGGGGAGAAGTTCTCCGGTGGGGCCCAAGCGTGTACATAGGGCGATTTCGGCGGGGGTGATTGGAAAATAAACGGAACGCTTTGATTGGTTCCGAAAGTAGGGACCGAAGATGGAGTGGAGGGTGGATTCATGTCAGTATGTGTGCCTGTGTGCGCGCGAAGGAGCATTTGGGGGGCAAGGGGAGTAGGGGTTGGTCTCAGTCGGTTCCGTATGATTACCGTGAAGCATACTCACGTTTCAGAGGCGTGGCTGGCGTTTTCCATACAGGAACAACGTCCACATTTGGACGCGAGGTGAACTGGAAATCCATGGGAGCCTCGGTAGACCGTTCTGATCTTGGGCGTTGGGCCATGGTTGTCGCGGCAGGCAGGCGGTTTTGAAAACACGCGTAGAAGAGGTCGTTTCCTGATGGAAATTGAGCCTTTCGGGACCGACTATTATTCATCATCACACACCTTTTCACCACGAGGTTGTGGTGCCCTGTCGTGATGGTTTGATAGCTAAGGAAAGCCTCCAAGCTTCAAGTTGGACTCTGGCAAGGTTGGTTTCGATAAAAGTGTGGTTCATTAACGGTCACACAAATTGCCGACGCGAACGTCACGTGGTGCCAGAAACAGGCGAGAAACGCGAGTCACGCCGGAGACGCGAGAGGCAAGATCTCATGTTACGCTCTTGTTCTGCTCTTTCTAGGGCCCTCGGCCGCTCAGCGTACTCGACACGCGTACCCCTACACCTTCGCCAGTTACACACGTGCATCCCGCAAGCTCCTATCAAAGGCTCCTTTTCTCACTGGCCAGAGCCTACTGGTGATGGTTTAGTCCCGATCGTCGTCGAGCAAACGGTGCGTTAGTGGTGTGTGTGCACCTACAATGTCGCATTACAAAGCTTGTTTCCGAATCTAACGCCGTACGCCCTCGCAGGGAAGGGGTGAACGCTCATATGATATTTTTTCCCGACTTCTTCGAGAGCGCGTTATCATGCTCTACGGACCCGTCCGTGGACCACTTATTGATACCTCTGCTCTCGGCTAAACCGTGATATTTAGATTCGCGACACCGACGCAGCGCTGATCGTGGCACAACTTCTGTTTCTCGAAGCGGAGGAGACATCAAAACCTATACACTTGTACATCAATTCACCCGGGGGTAGCGTCACGGCCGGTTTGGCCATATATGATACAGTGTGTGCCCTTGCTGTGCTTGATAACCGCGCAGGCGGACGTCGTCTAACACTGTTGTTGTAGATGCAGGTCAGATCATGTCACTCTTGTGTGATCCTAACAATCCCTCAATGTTAACTTATCTTCCAGTACGTTTCGTCACCGATTCACACTTATTGCGTCGGCCAAGCAGCGTCCATGGGTTCACTCCTTCTCGCCGCTGGTTCGTTTTTTCTACGTAACCTACTTCGAGTGCTGAGGACTTACGCGTGCGATCACCCGCACAGGAGAAAAGGGTAAAAGGCATTGCCTTCCCAACGCCAGCATCATGATACATCGTGAGCTAACCTTCCCCATCACCGCTTTGTCTCCAATTGAAACGTTCGTGGTGGTGCCATCACAGAACCCTCAGGGGGCGCATCCGGACAGGCTTCTGATATTGCCATTCACGCGAAGGAAATTCTACGCATCCGTAAGCTCCTCACGGGAATCTACCAACGGCATTGCGGTCAGGCCGGAGAGTCGCAGGAACAGGGTTTGCACCGCTTCGGTACGCGCGTCGGTGTTTGGGTGGATGGCCTGTCTAACTTACACATTTTACCTTCTTTCTGTTCCGACAGAGACGGCACTCGAACGTGATTATTTCATGACAGGTTCGTTACTTCCGTGGTCGTCGAGGCGCCCGACTCAACCTCTCACCCGCAGCCCAAGAGGCTCTGGGATTTGGTATTGTCGATGGTATACTCGAAAGGAGACCAAAGTTCGACGCCGAAAGTTCCTAATACAGAGAGTAGCATCCTTAAATAACCGTGATATCGTCCAAAACATGGCGACGAATCAAAAGCCCATCGTGTGCGCTACAGATACGTAGCGGTAGCAGCCATATATGCTATTGTCCCCGACGACCGTTCTTCCCACTTGAGCGTCCTCCAGCAGCAGATGGCCCTGTAAATGAATATGGTACAGAATTTGGTTCACGGCCCACTTCGCTTGGTATTCTCTCCATCAACGGTGGTCCATAGTCCGGGAAAGCTATCCTCTTCCGCTTACGATAATTGCAACAACAATCTATATTGGGGATACCGTCAATGATTGCGTGAACACTAACTGAGGGACGCTTACTTATAGTGCCCCAAAGTACGGTGATGGCAAACAAGGCTGCAGCAACTGTGACCGGTATTGAGATCTGCAGATTTGCTACATACCAGGCCTGTAAAATTTGGAAATAGGCCGCGCCCGGCGCAAGGCGTAGATCAGTAAGTGATCGCCTCAGGTCCTGCAGAATGTAAATGGGGCATTACCTTCGCAGTATCAAGTAGGCTTCCTCTTTGGCACGTACCATTTTGGCATGAGCCGCCATAACCTGCCCCGAAAGGAGTTCGTCTCAGGAGAAGGCACAGAACACAAAGAAAAATAACGTAAACTCACCGCAGGGAGAGCCGTCGATAAGTAGGGTGTCCAAGATGACACACCGATTTGAGGCTGTAGGGTCCTGACACGAGACCTTGCACGAGTCATCGTTCTTATTTGGGCACGCGGCCTGCAGATTCATCGATGTCCCCAATTGTTGGCATTGCACTTTAAAACCACATGCCGTCAACTCCCGTCAGAAGTTTTCCGATAAAAAAAATTGCATCGCTCACGCGCTATGGAGGTACACTGCCCCGCCGCACACGCCAGGCCGTTGGGCCCACAGCTCCTCCCGTTTGGCACGAACACATCTACTGGGCAGGCGGACGAATTACCAGTACAAATCTCCGCCACGTCGCAGTTCGGATCTTTGGCTGGTCGACAGACCTGTGTCGCTGGCGCGAATTGACATTGCGAAGTGCAACACGGCGAGCTGCTGGGATCACACACGGCATTACCGAGGAACTTGCAAGTGTTGGAATCGCAGCACTTCGAGCTGATGCCTTTGCCTGGGTCGCAGTCTTCTCCAGCTTCCACGATCCCGTTTCCACACATCTGAAGCGTGATTGTCTGGCGACGAGGATCCGGATTAGTAACACAACTGGTATCCACTCTGCCGTCTGCATTGCCCTGCATAAGTGAACCTGGCCACAAGATAAGCGAGGTCACGGCCAGGGAGACGAATACTCGATTGCGTACAGATATTCCCGATTGAACACTGCGAGAAGTTCATCTCTCCGCTTGTCGCGACTGGGCTCATCAAAAACTTGGAATTAGCGTCGCAGGTGCCGGTGGAAAGTGGGCAGCAAGCGCTTGTATTGTTGCATCCTTCTGCACACTATTCGCCCGGGGTGTCAATAATTGCGAATTGCAAGTAGTTTCGATAAGATACGTACATCATGCTAAAAAAAATCGGCCGTATGCATTCGTAAAAGGAAACGCCACTGACAAGAGGAAAAAGGACGCACGATAGCCCCGAAGTTGTGACCCATCTCATGAGTAATGACTTGCCATTCCGTCAGCCCTGCTGTTGACACTCCAGTGCCTGATATAAAGGAGGAACCAGAATTTGTTGCGTTGACTTGGCACAGCGTCCCAAGCCAGGCGATCCCAACCTCGGAACCGGTGGGGCAGTTGCTCATCATGTGCCAAAGTCCAGCACCATCGGTACCTTTAACCCCACGCCATTGTGAGAAAAGTGAGAGTCGGGTATCCAATGTGATATTTGGAGTGCTGCAATTGACGTTCCAAGGGATAGCAGGGTCCGCAACAGTCGGGCATCTAATAACGTCACGTAAGGGAGGTTGTTGACCTCATAAGAGGAGAATCGGCCCACGTAGTATTTTGGATCTGAAGCTCGACAATTCCGAGGCTGACATTGAAGTTTCCCTAGTCTCTATGAGAACTGGAGATAGAAGTAGGAAACCTCTTTCTCATACCTTGTATAAACCACTCGCAATGTTCCATATGCTCAGGATCTGGTGTGTTGCGTTGGATTGCGACCCATAGTGGTTCACGTACTCGCAGTCAGCCGCTACACCCATATAGACCTAAACAGTGTGAGGCCATGGTCGAAAAGCCAAAACAAAAGCCAAGCTGTCCTCTCACGTACCACTTTTTGATCCGTGGGACAGCCCTTCGTTTGTCCGATAACGTTCGCAAAACTGTGTGAGGTAGTCGATAAGAAGCCCATCCAACGAAGCATACCGGTGTAATGAGATTGCTCACTTCGTACTCATGCCGGATCCAGCGATATCGTCGCGCTTCCTTAAGAGTTCCCCCAACGAGCTCACACCGCTGAGACCTAATGGGCCGTACCAGGAGCTAGTGTTTGGTGGGCGTCGCAGTATCGGGTTCGACAGTGGATCCGAATTCCACGGCAAGGTGTCAATAGCGCACCGCGCAGGCTCAGGGTCGGGTTCATCTTCGAGCGTCCAAGATCGCCGCTGCTCGCGCACATAGTCCCTCCGTGCCACACGCTCCTCCGAAAGATTCATGACGTCCACATCGCGCCAGATCACGAGACCCCCGTCAACCTCGGATAGGCTGTGCTGCGCAGCAGGGGAGCGCGAACGGATATTCGGGTCGAGCGGGCCCCGGTTGCGGAGGTAGTTGTCGCGCGTTGAGACGTGGTGAGTGACGCCCCGGACGGAAAATGCACCCTCGAAGACGGGAGGGCGGCCTGCGTGAGCGTCGCCCTGGTCGTGTACAGTGATGTGCGCCCACCCGATGACGTCGCCGGGGTGATGAGGGGCGCGGGCGACGTCGGCACGCATGCGCTCCGTTGAGACTTGGCCCGGGACGACCTCTCCCCAGTACGCTCTGATAGATGACGAGAGGAGGGGTTCCGTGTGTGAAACGACGCTTTGACCGGCAGCGTTAGTATCGTAGTAGACGATTCGCGCAGAAGGGTGTATGAGGTGGTCATTTGGTCGCAGATGGAGGTGAAATGTTTCGTCAAAGGCAGAGAGTGTCAGTCGAAAGGAGTCAGAGTGATGTAGGGTAGTATCATCAGGGGCTATGTCGCGGGCATGATGAGATGATGAAGGATGCTTCGTTCGAGGGTAAATCTCTATAGCCAAGGTAGTCGGGTGGTGTATGTGCTTCAGTGGACGTTGAGCACTTGAAGCTAGGAGCACATAATGATGATCGGCACATTAATAGAGCGGGGAAAAGAAGAGAAAACGGTTGCTGTGGTAGTCTTTACTTACCTGACGTGAAAGTCGTGAGGCAGATTGTAAGAAAGAGAGTGACCAGCACCAGCACATGAGAAGGGAGGACATGAAATCGGAGGAGCATCAGTAGATTAGGAGAGGGGACCACCAGACCTAACGAAACAGAAAAAAACAAAGGGTTGATAGGAAAGGGGCGATGGTTGGCACCACCGGCCGACAGGGACTCGGGGCAACGCCCATCATACTGAGCGCGGGTGTCAGCGTCAAAAGCGGTGCAATCCCAGCTCGGCATCACGTTTCTCCGCACATCACAACGGCCGTCGTCAAGACCTTTTTCAACTGTTCATCACAAGTACGGTCAACTTTGTCGTATCCTATAGGGGCCAAGGAAGCGGGCACGGGCACGAGAGGTTACATTGGCGGCCGAACGCACAAGAGTGCGTCGAAGTAACTGCATCTTACTTATATATCTACAACTCCGAGGACAAGAAGCAGGCAAGAAAGAAGTTTTCATGCACGCGAGTCAGACGAGCTTGATCATCACGTCCATCCAAATCCCATAAGCTGCATAATCTGCCAAAAGCTCATGGCTTCTGAGTCGATGGATTTTCAAGGCACTCGCCAATACCTTTCATTATGACAAGATAGTGACAGGATTGACCGTAATCTCACACGTCAAGTCAAATCATGGATCCTAAACTTGCCCAATACTTGAATTGCGATGAAGCCTAGCACAATCTACGCAACGCAACGGTATAGTAATGTACAGTAGCACCTAACAGCAAGATAAACACGAGAACGAAATCTGACAAAGGATACCCACGGGGGTGTCTAACTGTCTCGCAGGCATTGGCATTCCGCTAATCAGTTGTCACGCCCAAAGCGGGATTGACGGGCCCCGTTATTCCTGTTCTTGTTGTTGCGGTTCCGGCGGTTTCCGTTCTTCCTGCCATTCTTCTTGCCCTTGCCCTTCCCTTTACCAGCCGCTGCAGGGGGAGCAGATGATGCAGCAGCCGCAGCACTCGATGAGACAGCGCTGGTGGCATTGGTAGCATTTCCGGCGTTGGCGACGGCGACGTTTCCTGCGGTGTTGGTGCTGTTGGCGGCTCCGGTATTGTTGGCAGCTCCAGTATTATTGGCCGCACCAGCACCGTTGAAGGGATTGTTGTTATTACCAGCACCACCAACCGAGAACTATGAACACAATAAGACGAGATGAGGCACATCGAAAGCACACTACTCACGTAAACGCAGTCATCCAAAGAGCCGTGTTGTGCGACGGCGACAAGACAGGGTGCATGGTTCGCATCAGTGTTGATCGAGCAGACACGGTAGACACCAGCAGGAAGACCGTTCGCAACCTGCTCAGATACGACACCATTGACAGCAGCACCATTGACGCCCTTGAAAAACGCGAATACATTGGGGTCCTGGGGTTGTGTGGACGTGAAGGAGCCAACGCTTGAGACGGTGAAATGAGTGTGGCCGATAATGTCGCCCTGAGCATTGACTTGTTGGGGAGCAGCGTAATAATTAGACTGCGCGTTGACGAAGTTGCCAGTTTGGAGGTGGCTGACCGCCATTGAAATGGTGAAAGCTGTGTTTGCTGGGAAGTCCTGGCCATTCACAGGTGACGTAAACTTGGACGATGGCATGTTCGTGATCGCGGCAATGACTCCCATTGGCGCAGGGTTGCAAGAACCGGTCTTGATCTGCTTACCATTCGTGATGGGCAGGTTGGGAACGGTAAGGCAGAAATTGATGAAGTTGTTGCTCGATGTGAGAGAGGCAACCTGACCAGCAGTGGGCACTTGTTGGCCATCATTCTGGAAACCAGTGGCAATAACAGCCGGATCCAGGGCTAATCAGTGAGAAAGAGAAGACACATGAATAAAACCGGCATCGGGGTAAGGGAGTGTGGAGTACTACGCACTCAACGACGTTTGGGGGTCACCGTTGTTGTTAGCAGTGCCGTTGTTAGCAGCAGCATTGTTGGCAGTGCCGTTGCCGGCAGCAGCGTTGTTAGCAGCAGCATTGTTGGCAGTACCGTTGCCGGCAGCAGCGTTGACCGCAGTAGTGTTGCTGGCAGCAGCATTGACCGCAGTGGTATTGCTGGCAGCAGCGTTAGCAGCAGTACCGTTGTTGTTGTTGTTGTTACCGCCGTTGTTCTTGTTGTTGCCCTTGTTATTGCCCTTGCCGTTTGCCCGAGGGAAGGGAGCAGCACCAAGAACCTCGCCAGCGAACAGAGGAACGAGAAGGAAGAAAGTTGTCAAGGCAGGTGAGAACTTCATTGCGTTTTGTTGTGCGTAGAGCGAAAAAATTAAAAATTAAAAAGAGGGGTCGATGAAAGGCTTCACAGAAGTCACGACTGGGCAAGGTGGTCGGAGCAGGACCCTATACTTGAAAAGACCAGTTAAACGAAGGAAGTGCATGAGAGTATGACGGGAACTCACAAGGGGAAGGGAGCAGCACTGCTGCTTTGGAATCGAAGAAAGAAGGTGGGGGTGGGTGAGTAGGGAAACTGGGAAAACAAGCGTGGATCGGGGGGGACGCTTATAAGGGACTGAGGCGAGCGAGCCGGGAGTCGCCAGGGAAACCGGATTAGACTCGTGCGTTGTTATTCCCATCGTGATTCGGATTCAAAAAATTTAATTGAAAATCAGATCACGGCGCTCGTTACTGTTGCCGTAGTTGCCGTGTGATGAAAAAAACAGGATAGATCAGAGGACAGCGCTTCATCTTCATAGAAACCAATGGTGCAGAACTCACCTCTCCCCTTGACAGCGCACATAAACGTCGCCAGACTGTCAACCTCCTTGACGACTTGACTCTCAAAATGACGTTGCGCTATGCTAGCCAATACGCTCTGCACCTCTGCAACATCCGCCAACACCGGTGTGCGAACCCGGCCTTCTTCTTCCAACAACCGTGAGCTCCGACGCCGGCTTTGTTCCCTCGACTCGCGGCGGGGTCGATTTGCCAGCGCGTTGAAGGCAGGTGGACTGGGCCCACGTGATGATTCCCCAATTGGGTCTAATAACGAGGGCGGCGCTGGTGGATCATGGGCACTCAGCGGTGATGGATGCACGACAGGAATGAGGTCGTATTGGACGAGATACCGGTGTAGGGCATCGACCGGCAACGTTGAAAAGTCCATCTGTCGCACAACGGTGATTAGATCTCATGGGATATGGGAAACGAATTTTGCCCTGTTGACAGATGGATGATTCGGGCGGCTTTGACGCGGCCCTTGGGATACACCGCCTCGAACGGACAGAACACACCGGGAGCAAAACACTTACCACTGGTAGTTCATCATTCTGCCTTTCTTGCGGCTTGTCCCCCCTATGTCCGACTTGTGAAGGGGTTTGCAGCGTGGGTTCCACAACCCTTTTTCTCTTATTTCGCGGTTCACCTTCTATTCGCTCAATCGCTTGTCTCTTCACCGAGGTGACCGAGGTGGTGCTAGTGGAGAACCACGCTGGGTCATTTGCTTGTTTCCGTGCCGCAAGCGGCCTCGTCGACCTCGGCGAGCTGGGAATCGACGTGGGGAGGGACATGGTTGTGGTGGTCAACTTTGCAGAGTCACATAACCGAGCCACGCAGCGTGGGAGATACAGTTACACCCAATTAACTCCTGCCGAGATAACATATCGTATCTATCCGGTCACTGTCCGTACTGTACTGTGCTGTGAATACTGTACCTTGAAAAACATGAAAGATGCGATGAAACGGTTATTCATAATCACATCGGAGACCGACCAGCGAATCAGTGTTTGAAACATCCGCTCATCGCGGCGTCGAGGCCAGCAGCTTTGGTCATTTCCCGGCGTCATCTCCTTCAAAAGTGCGATCGCCCAGGATCCTGCTGCCATTCATTCTCTCTTTTCTGTTTTATCATCATGTCGACCTTTGGTACTCTTTTCCGCGTCACTACCTACGGCGAGAGCCACTGTGCCTCTGTAGGCGCGATCATCGATGGCTGTCCTCCGGTGTGTGCATTGTCCGCTCTGTCTCACAATTTTCCGATCTCGGATGATTCCCAGGGGTTACAACTTTCTGCCCAAGACGTCCAAACGCAACTCAGTCGTCGTAGGCCAGGGCAAAGTAACTTGACGACACCGGTCGGATATAATCCTTGTCTCGTATTCATAACATCTAAGAGTTTGCCCATGACAATAATAGCGCGACGAGAAGGACCTTGTGCACCTCCAATCAGGTATCGAACATGGCGTCACTCTCGGCACACCTATTGGTCTCCTCGTGAAAAACGAGGACCAGCGCCCGAAAGATTATTCAGAGACGGATTTGTACCCACGCCCGAGCCATGCCGACTATACCTACCTCCAAAAATACTGCGTCAAAGCCAGCAGTGGGGGCGGCAGGAGTAGCGCCCGTGAAACGATTGGTCAGCTGGTCGCCATCATCTCATTGGTGGTTCTAAACTTAGCTTTTGCTTTGTTGGTTGCCTAGGTCGTGTTGCCGCCGGCGCCATAGCTGAGAAGTATCTCAAACAAGCTCATAACATCGAGATCGTCGCGTTTGTCTCTTCTGTGGGGAAGATCCACTTGCCCTCTTCCATTGTAACTGCCGCTACAGAGGCGGACGAGGATAGTGACCAAGTCGAGGATGCACTTTCACCCGAGTTTCGCAACTTGCTCACGACGGTGACACGAGAGGAAGTAGATAAATACACTACCCGTTGCCCGCATCCTGAGACATCAGAACGCATGATCCAGGTACGCATCACATTTCTCATTCACCGGGCTTTCAATGAACACCCATCCGTTGACGATCAGCGCATCATCCGGGCTAAAGATGCCCAGGACTCGATAGGTGGGACTGTCACATGCGTGATCCGCAACGTGCCTGCTGGACTTGGTGAACCTGTCTTTGACAAGTTCGAAGCCAAGCTCGCACACGCAATGCTATCCATCCCAGCCACGAAGGCCTTTGAAATTGGCTCAGGTTTCCGTGGGACGGAGGTTCCTGGAAGTAAACACAATGACCCCTTCGTAGCCAGGGAAGATGGCAACCTCGGCACGAACACAAACTGGAGTGGTGGGGTGCAAGGTGGGATAACCAATGGCGAGGATATCTACTTCCGGTAAAAGCGCCATTTCTATCTGCACTGCGTTAGGACAAGGCAGTTGACAACTTTATTCAGGATTGGTTTCAAATCCCCTGCAACCATTTCTCAGTCGCAGGAGACAGCCCAGTATGATGGCACCCCAGGCACATTGGCAGCTCGTGGGCGGCATGACCCCTGTGTTGTTCCTCGTGCTGTCCCCATAGTTGAGGCTATGGCAGCGCTTGTCGTCATGGATGAATTACTCATCCAGAACGCGAGAAAGTCCACCGCATCACTGCTCCCACCGGTTACCACGCTGCCACCGACGATGGTCCTTCCGACTCGAAAATAAGGATTTATCATCATAATTCGTGTATGTGATAGAGGTATCCTGCCTGTATGTGTGATACTAGTTACACCAATGGGAAGATACAAATACATCAGTATAATATAACATAACCGTGGCGAATGGAATACAAAGGGCTTTCCCTGATCCTAACTGCAAGAGATGCGAAATAACTCTACGGCAAACGATATACGTTTTGATCATTCACCTGCGTCCGACTCATCGGAACAACAACAACGCAACGTTGATTCGATCTGCCACTTCCACCACTGGGCGGGATGACAATAAGACCCGAGTCTCTGAGCAAAAGCAACCGTCACTCACATGTCTATTCAGCGCTCGCCACGGCCATTTTCCGAACTCAATGTCGTCCTCACGGTGCAGTTCGTCGCGGCCCCCATCAGCACGATCGTTCATAGAGTGCCCGTACCGAACCGCACCATACGTAACGGGCACCCTCGCAGCGCGAAATAGCGGCGCAAACTCGTCATCGTCCCTCGGCCGTAACCGAGACACGGTCGAGGATGCGATTGCTGCCGCCGCCCTGCGCTTCTGGAGCGTCTTTGCGGCGAGACGGGAAACGCGCTCGACCAATGGCCTGGGCTGCATCGAGTCGCCAGAGCGGAAACGCAGTGGTACGGAGATGGACGAGGAGGGAGAATCAGAGTCGGAAGAGTCATCGAGTGCGCGCGTTCCGCGCGAGTGACGAAGACCGCTGGTGATGCGCACGCGCGAGTGGAAGTGTACGTGGGCAACGAGCGTTGGCGTTGGCTGTGATTGTTGCTGTTGCTGTTGCTGCTGGGGTGGCACCTGTTGAATAGGTTGCTGTTGAGGAGGAAGGGTTGGGCTGTGTTCGCGCTCGCGCTCCCGTTCGTTGTCGTTGTCTTCCTCTTCCTGCTCGTCATCACCATAATGATCGTAGTCATCATCCTCAAGCTGGTGGAGTTGAGGTTGGGAGAAGGGCGCGGGCGCGTGTGCAGACGCAGGCGCGAGATTGGTGCCGGGGTTTTGGTTTTCGGGATCAGGGGTCGGACGGGGACGGGTGGGATTGCCGGTGTCGTCCTCGGGCATGCTTTATGCCGTGCGGCGATAAAAGGGGACGTACTCGCACTCGGGAAGGTATCGCCTGGAGAGTCGTGCGCCCAGCTGCGAGTGAGTGCTCATTTCAATGCCTGCTCGTCTCGTCTCGTGCACGCACGGGATGGACTCGCTCCAGGCAAGGGACATTTTTTCTGACCTTATCCTTATCATCAAAATGCAGGACGTAAACCGCTTCGTAGAAGATATTTTGGTGAGAATACAGTAAAGAGCCGCTCAGCGCTCAGCCCCTCATTCTCCTCCGCCAACACGTGTTCACCCCCATTCCCATCGTTGATTATAATGCTCTCGTTACCCGTCGAAATTCAGGAGTATATCATTGAGTTGACTTGTGCCCCTCTCGATCTCACTAATACCTTATCCCCGCAATATTCCTCATACCCCGAACATATCCTCCCATTGCCAGACATAAAATTGTCCACCCGCTCTCTATTCTCCTTCACCCTTGTCTGCAAGCTATGGAATACGATCTGCACCCCCAGACTATACAGATGTCTGGCAATCGTTGATACCACGGCCATGGACGCATTATTACGCACTCTTGAACATTCGCTGACAACGACAACCGTCCCGGGTAGAGTTTTGCGGTCGCCCCTGGGATCCCTCACACGCCATTTGATAATCGCGTTATCCGATTACCCTGCCCATGAAAATGACAAGGAACGTTTAGAGATTAGAATCGAGCAACGGTTTGGAAACCTCGGCCGATTGGCCCGTTGCCTCCCTTCTCTCCAAATCTTATCCATCTCGATTTTCATCCGTGACATGTTCGGCCTTCCCATGCCATATTATGGGGGGAATTTTGCGGCCATAATCACGCAGACTTCTGCTCATTCCCTGCGCAAATTATACCTGCATCACTATCCCATGGTCCTCTTTAGCCGTCCAGAACTCCGCAGAGTACTTGAGGCCGCCCCCAATCTCGTTGCCATTACCGGCGCTGCTGTTGGCGGCCATATTGGTTGCCCCGCTGCTCTCCCATACCTCCCGAGGCTCAAATATTTAACCGTCAACAGTGAGACGGGACAATGTAACCTTGTTAGGCACAAAGATAATCAAACACCCTCCCTTGATCATGTCCATCTTCGACCGAGCCTGTCTTCGAACTTTTGCGTACATCTACTCTCCGCGCAGGGCGCAACACTCACGTCTGTCACGCTCGACTTCCGCTTGACGGGGGACTTTGAGAACGGTTTGGATGTTCTGTCGATGCTTACCAACCTCTGCCACAATCTTTCATATCTGGAGATCTGCGTCGACACCTGGCGTTCCTTTCCCCGACTCGAACCCCTCCCACCAGTTGAACATCTTGGCATCAGCGTCCAGGTGGGCAAAATCGCTGTGCTTGCCATATGTGAAACCCTCGCAACCATTCAATCATCATTTCTCAAGGTCATCCATCTCAAGGATACACGTATGTTCGAATGGTTCGAATCCCCACTCTCGGATAACGTAGAGAGCGCCTGGAGCCCTTTAGTCGATCATACATTCCGCGTCGTGGATTGTCATGGACGAGAATTGGGTCCTCCTGGGCGCTCCTCTCGCGTTCACCATGCGCATTGACCCACGCCCTTTCTCCGCAATTACTCGTCTCCCCGCCGAAAATTAGCCTCATATAGGTTGCCTTGATACGATGAAATACGTTGTCTTCGTGACATCACCTCTTGTTTGTTGTCCTTCTTTTTCCTATTCCCTATTCCCTTCTCACAGGATCACCCATACAATACGTCGCATTTCAATTCTGTAACACTAACACAACCACGTTCTTGGATACGACTGATGGTAGACTCATCACCTCCCTCTCTTCAATCACATTTGATCGATTACCCCTTGTAACCTCCCAGTAAATGTGAAATACACTTGCCGCACATCCCTCCCTCAGTCCCGAGGTGTCTTGCATCATCGGTAATACTTATTCGTAGCACATTATTAATCAGTGTCTCCTATCTCCCTGGACAGGTCACACGTCACAAAAGTAGCGAAGCGAAGAGTGTATGAAGAGAGCGCAGTATAACCTGGCCCTACGGGTCAGTTAGGGAAGACACCCCTCCTACGATGACTGCTGACGCTTGGAGGGCATCCGCCCGACCATCACCCTGTCTTTGCCTTCATCTCCTTCCATAAAGTCATAAACATCAACCCCCCAATGCCAAGAAGAGCGATTTGCAGCCCCAGGTAGCGTGGCATCCCCACATCTACCCCTGCACCCCCCCAAACCGCGCCAGACACACGACCGAGATAGTTACTGTACTGGATGAATAGGCTGATCTTCCCGTTCCAGGCGTGCGGCATCTGCTTGGACAACAAACTGAGCGTGACCGTACTGGCGAGGTTGAACCCGAGCGCGACGAAGAACCAAGACGCAAACACGCTACCGAGGGTCGCGTGGCCCGTTCCCGCGACGACAGCGGTCGCGACGAGCAGACCGAGCAGGCCGAGCGCACAGCCGGCCGCGAGGATATACCTATCCTGCACGCGACGCGCGAGAACCACGTTGGCGAACATGAACGGGAATGTGCACGCGCCGCCCAGCGCGATCATGTTCCCAGCCGCGAATGGCGACGCGCCGAAAACGCGCTCGACGAAGATCGGGATGTTCGCTTCCCACGCGCCCAGCACGAAGAAGCACGTCATCGCGAACCAGCACATCGTCGCCGTGACGGCCCACTGCCGCGGAGAGATGTGTTGCAGCTCGGGCGGCAGGTCGTCTGGGGATGCGTCCTGAATAGATCCAGCGGTTGACACAGTCGCCTCGGCCCCCGTCACCGTCACCGCCTCCTCCACCATTTCGCTGCGTGGAGCCGGGGGGAGGGTCGTCGTCGGTGTTGTGCCGCGACCATTGATGCGGGACCGCGGGCGCGACGGCACATCCTCGAACAACACCGCGATCAAGGCCCAGAAAGCGAGCCAGATGGCAGCCATGACCCACCCGGGACTCGTGTACCCGTTAAAGATGGTGTTCCCGAATCCGACCTTGTACAACAGGCCGCCGACGAACGGGCCGATGGTAAAGCCGGTGCTCTGGCCGACGACGAGCCATCCAGCCAAGGTCGTCCGACGGCGCACCCCGACGATGCGCGGATCGGAGCAATAGCGCTTGGTGTATAGGAACTGTGCGAAGGACACGCCCATCACGATCCGGCCGATGAGGATGAGGTAGAGGAAATGGGCCCGGTAGGCCAGCGCGTAGAGGACGCTTCCGACTAGCGCGGTCGCGCAGCACAGATGCAGCGCGAATTTGTACGCCCCTTGACACAATGTTTTCGGCTCGTCAATATACAAGGGTAAAGGGAGACGCGATTGGGTGGGATTGCTTACCTCCGTCCCGCCTGACGAGCGGTACCAGAGTCATCCCGGAAATGACGGTCGGGATACCGATGACAAGTCCGGAAAACGTTGGGCTGCCACCGAGATACTCGGCGTATTTGCTGCCAGAGGAAACGATGATGAAGAAAGTAGTCTGTGATAACCGTCAGAGGGCGAGATCATGGCGGTCATTCGGACGCCGCTGGCCAGAAGCGACGCACTTGTAGGAGAACGTTAGTACAGATCATGATAATCAACGATCGCATCTTGGGAAGTTTGAGCTCGCAATCGTCACCTGGCTCCTCCATGAGCAGAACTCCTTGCGTGCTCTGCTCAGCAAGGCCCATGGGAGTACCGTGCGTCCCCAGCACTGCAGAAGAGCGAGTACTGATAGTGTTGGATGGCGCATCCGAGTCCTGGAGACGGCCGCATGGTACTGTCCATGGAGGCACTGTGGTATGGTTACCGGTGAAGTTCAGAACAGTCGGAACCAAAGGAGAAGTCATCGAGATACGGGAAAGTTGGGGAAACAGGATACGCGACTCTGACTCTAACTCAAAGCTTGATAAATTTATAGCCCGAGGCCGGCAGTCGCTTTATCATTATAGTGATGACGGCATATGAGGACGTGCTCTGCATCTCAAACAATTGCATTCCGCCTGTTTTCCGAAATGTTTGAGGTGAGTCAGACAGGTCATATGTTGGTGAGCGATGACGAAGGTGGATTAATACGAATGATTGTTGTACTTTGTTATTAATACAGGATACAGTGACAGGCCACAGCATGAGACGAGACTTTTAGGCTAAGGACGCGGTTGTTGACGGTCAATGAACCAAATGCAACCAACACCATCTCACACAGTCTTCAGGACAATCATCAGATTAGCTCGACCAGAACTAGAGGGCATAAGCAAGGTGAACCTTGTCCAGAATGACGTCTCACCTCTTCCGCCAAGGAATCAGGGACCTTTGACCTGCCTCCATGTCTCGCTGCTTCGGAAGCGGTTATCAGACCTAAATCGGCTTTCTGCTTCTTCACCTCGTCCCAAAAGACGGAATTCCCTGATTTCTCCGTGCATGCCTTCTTCAACTCTCGCAGGATGCTGTTCTCAGTGGCCCATAAATTCACAGATTGAATGGTGTAAACGCAACACGTACCTATTCCAGGCATCGATCTCGTCCTCCTGCAAGCACACTTCTCTCAGCTCATTCAGGCATTCGATCATCTCCGCGTGCCGTCGCCCCGCAAATGGACGTAACACCACTTCTTTCACAACCCATCCTAGATCCTCCACAGCTTTACTGACCACGTCGCCCTGAGAAATGTTGTTCTTAAAATCGGTAAGGGGTGTCGCCATGCCTATGATACGCCCTGGAGCGCGTTGAGGATCCGTGACAATCCCGGGCTCAGGGGATGGGGTTGGCAATTTCGCGCCCTTCTTACTGGACGAAAGCCAAACGTCAACATCGGACTCGGGTTCCGTCTCGCTATCGTCATCTCCTTTCATGGGAATCGGACGTTTCGCGGCGGAAGCAGAAGCAGCAGCAGCAGCAGATGTCTGGTGTTGTGGTTGAGGGTCTGGTGCTCCCTGTTGGGAATGCGAACGGCTTTGCGAGGGAACCGACGGCGCCACACGATCAAGAAGAAGGGCTTCATCGTCATCATCTTGTGCTCGTTTGTGATCGTTCTTGCGCGGTCGTGCGACCCTCTTCGGGACTACAGGCACAGTGAAGAGGTAATGTCTCATAATTAATTTAGATGACTCACCTTTTTTAACCGAGAACGCATTCTTGCATTCATCAACTACTTCTCTGGCACATTTCAATACTCTCTTTGGGGGTTCGAGATACTTGGTAAGCTCTGGATGTGGCGGTAAAAGCGGTTCAGCAGTAAGATCTTCGATGATTGCACTATGAAACAGGGCCTGTTTCATGCGGTGGATAGTCGGGTTGTACGACAGACGAGTGTCGTACCACGGGGATCGATGCCTAAATGAACATGTAAATGCATGGAAATAAAGCTCGAGTAAAGAGTCTTACCCGTCGTCGTCCTTTTCCCCTGCCTCCATGAGGTCCATGGCGTCCACAAAGCGATCCATCGCTTCCATCTGCTCATGAGTGGGGAGGTAAGGATGCGTTGTCACCCTTTGACCCTTCCTATTGGAAAGGTTTAGTAGAGGCGAGAACGTGTATTTCCTGACATCATCAGCAAAAGGCATCTGACATCCATAGACAACTCTCAGCTCGATGCTACGAATAATTGAAAGTAGACGGATCACCTGCACCCATAGGAAGCAGTCAACTTTCTGAAATCGACATGGAGCAAGCACTCCCATTTTTGGTTCTGAGTTGTCCTTGCTAACCCAGCGGGTGATAGCATACATGTTGAGGTTGTCCATAGCCGCGACAAGCGATGAGAGTGCAACTTGTTGGGCAGGTGAACGAGGTTCTGCCCATACGTATTGTACCTCGCCCATGGAATATTCTCTTCGAAACTGCGGGGGTGTCATCATGTGAAGGCCAGAGGGTGAAGTTAAGTATACATTTTCCGCACTAAGAAAACCACAGATCGAAATTCCCATACGCGTTCTTAGCTTTGCAAATTGTCCATCTGGACACGGCACATAGCTGCTCCCATACTTGTATCCGCGGACAAGCTGCTCCTTTTCGACCTTCGCGCCGCTCTTCTTTACACCATCGACGTCCATGTTGTCTTCGTTACCTTTATCCTCATCCTCCTGTTCGTCGTGCTGGACGTGGAACTCAGTGCGCATCTTTAGCTCTGCCCAGACGACCTTTGCATCCTCTTCATCCGCATCGCGAGCTCTCGTCGGTGCTGTGTCCACGTCCATCGCGTCCGCAGATTTGCTTTCCCGCGCGGCAAAGCGCTTCCATGATTTGGGACGTGCGAAGGCGGTGCACTTACTTGTTTTGACTACAATTTCGAGAGCTTCGAGGGGATTGTTTTCCGGGTCACCAAGACGCAGGACGTTAGACATGAGGGCAGAACGGGTCTCTTTCACCTCTGGCTTGCTAACTTCGTCCAGTGCGAATGAGAGCGTTCCCACGATGGAGTTGGGGATTTTGGCAGTGAATTTATGGAAAAAAATTTCGTTTTCGCGCTCGTTGACGAAGTCAGACAATAAGCATTGTTTAGTCCAGTTTGACTCACCTTGATGTGTGATTTTTCCTCTTCGTGAAAGTCTATTTCATCGTCATCAAAGTCGACACCACTACGAACTATCAGGAATACTCGCAGGAAGAGTGGGGAGAACGTACACGATGGTGATACGAAAGTTGAAGCTGCTCAGCTTTTTTGCAATTGATTCCCATTTTTCAATCTCTATGGGGCTCTCTCCATCTGTCAGGAGCACTATTTTTCCAGTCCAAGATCGCTTAGTACGGAGGTATTTGCTCAAAGTTTCAGCGCCAACAATTAAGGCATCAACAGCTAAACATGGGGTGAGGCTGGTTAAAGGTGGGAAAAAACGAGGATAACAGACGATCTCCTGCAACGTCAGATGCTTCGAGAGAGGCTAATTTTGTCAGAGTGCCTGCGTTTGGCTGAGCGATTGGAATAAATTCAGTGACATTATCATAACCCCCATCTACACTGTTGACTATGTTGTCCGTCTCTTTTCACGAATTCATGTATCAGTGTCCCCGTTCTCTTGAGCCAAGTACGTACCCTCTGTCCCGAAGAGAATGACACCGCATTGGTCCGTTTTCCTGCCGTTGAAGATCTAAGAAGCGCTCAACAAATTGGGAATGGCACAGATGATTTGAGCAGACCATTTCCTGTATCTTCATCATAGCGAACTGCAGTGACCACTGGAGGTGGGTGACTTGTTTCGTGCTAAGTTCGCCGTTTGGGCCGGCAGGCAGTTCAAGAGTACGTGTCCTGCCCATAGTCGGGGACACATCGACAAGGAAGATAGTAGCCGTTGACTTGGCAGGATCAGCATATATGCGTGTATATTTATGAGAGTACTCACACCCGCTCCTGGAGGCATGACTAGTGTGACGATGATGATAATGTCGCGTCGAATGGTGTAACGCGACGTGTCACGTGATTGAGTCGGAGATTGAAAGGAGTGGCTGAGGATGTGAGGAAGAGCCCCTCTCGAGCGACGAGTGCAACGAAAAACCGAAACGGTCCCGGGAAGGAGAGGCGCGGCTAGACACACCGACGCGCGACACTCCCGAATGACAAATGGCGACTCCAAATCTTGCCCTTCACAATCAACTTCAGCTTCTTCAACAACAACGTCAGCAGAATCCCGCTTACACAAAGGAGAAAGTACAGCAAATCATCCAGGTGTGCCCTCTTCTTGCCCCTTACGCATACACTTCTATTCAAATCTCAAATTCCAGCGTGCACATCAACTTCGCGCTCAGGGTTATACCACCGAGAATAATCAAGAGCTTCAGAATATCCAACGTTTCTTCACCAGCCTTCACAATCAACAAGCTCAACAAGCTCAGCAGAATGGTGCGTTTATCGAACCGCCTTATACACCCTTCATCGACTTGATTTCACTCTCACAGCTCGCCTCATATCCCAAGAACATCCAAATCCCGAACCCTCCCTCGCGGTGAACGGGCACCCCTCTCTCCCGCAACAGACACAGCCCACTCTGAATGGAACGGCTGTCTCTCCTCAGAATTCCATTAGTTCTGGTTCCTTCCCGACAAACCCTCCACATCCTGGATCATCTACTACCCCAGTCTCGTTCACACCAGAGCAGATAAACATCCTCCGTGCACAAATTCAAGCCTTCAAGACTCTACAGCGGGGGCTCCCAGTTCCTGCAGAACTACAGCATATCATCCGCCCCCCTCAGTCTAACAACCCGGAAATCGACGTGTTACTGTCCGCACAACTTGTTGCAAAGGTTGCTGACAATACTACGAAGGTACAGAAAGCTTCCAGTGAAGTCCATCCAACACCGCCAGCACCAGAAACCCCGGCCACCCCGGCTAATCAAGACACGACGGTCAAGCTTGAGGGTGCAGACGATGTCTCGAAGGCTATCATACAAGACGAGGATCCTGACGCACCACTTTATCCCTACAACGCTTATCTCCACCCTTTTACCCACCTGAAGGCTGTCGGTACTTCCCCAGAAGCCTATGCAACACGCCTCCAGCGTCTTCTTGTACCCTCCATAATGCCCTTAGGTCTCGATCCACACCAACTTATCAACGAGCGCCGACGTTTTGTCGAAGCACGGGTACAACAAAGGATACGCGAGCTTGAAGCTATGTCGTCCACTATAAGGGATGGAGGACTTGAACCCATCGTTGAGGACGAGAGCAAGGAGAATGTCGTCAAGCCTGAACCTGGGGCTTCCAAGAAGGCGGTCAATCTCGACTACGTCCACCCACCAGCCACTGCGCATGGCAAACTTCGCGCTGTGATTGAACTCAAATCACTCCGTGTACTCGACAAACAACGATCGTTGCGCGCTATGGTTGCCGAACGTCTCACCCACGGCTCCTTGCTTCCACTCAACCGCTCGGATTTCCGCCGGGTGCGCAAGCCAGCAATGCGTGATACCCATATGACGGAAAACCTCGAGCGCAAGCAGCGCGTTGATCGCGAGCGGCGTGCAAAGCAGAAGCATGTCGAACAACTCAACATTATCTGTGCTCATGGCCGAGAGGTGCTTTCAATGAATCGCAGTGCGCAGGACCGTGTCATTCGCCTGGGCAAAGCCGTCCTCTCGTTCCACACCCATGCTGAACGCGAGGAGCAGAAGCGTATTGAGCGCATTTCCAAGGAGCGTCTCAAAGCCCTTAAGGCAGACGATGAAGAGGCTTATATGAAACTCATCGACACCGCCAAGGACACACGCATCACCCATTTGTTGAAGCAGACAGATACCTACCTAGATTCACTTGCTCAAGCAGTCCTTGCCCAGCAGACTGAGAGTCCCGTCGATCTGGTGGAAGAAGTTACCAGCGAAGAGACTTTTGGTGCTCATAAGTCGCTCGACGACCCACAGGAAGACAAGGGCAAGATTGATTATTATGCCGTTGCACATAGGATCAAGGAGAAGGTCTCCAAACAGCCATCTCTTTTGGTCGGTGGCACTCTCAAGGACTACCAATTGAAGGGCTTGCAGTGGATGGTTAGCCTGTACAACAATAGGCTGAATGGGATCCTTGCGGACGAAATGGTAAAATCGTGTGTCGCGATGTTATGTGCGAGCTGACGTGACCGCTTCAGGGTCTTGGCAAAACGATCCAAACTATATCTCTCGTTACGTTCCTTATCGAGGTGAAGAAGCAACGAGGTCCCTACCTAGTCGTCGTCCCGTTGTCCACAATGACCAACTGGTCTGGAGAGTTTGCTAAGTGGGCGCCAGCAGTAAAGACAATTTCCTACAAGGGCAATCCAATGCAACGTCGGGCTCTGCAAGCCGAACTGAGGGTTAACCAGTTTCAGGTGTTACTCACGACGTATGAATACATCATCAAGGATCGGCCTATTCTGAGCAAAATGAAATGGGTTCATATGATCATTGGTAAGGACTTCCTCTTCATAGTAAAGCACGAATAAACGAACCAACTTGATCGTAGATGAAGGCCACCGTATGAAGAACACCCAGTCCAAGCTTGCGCAGACGCTCAGCACATACTATCACTCGCGCTATCGCATCATCCTCACGGGTACCCCCTTGCAAAATAATCTTCCCGAGTTATGGTCGCTGCTTAACTTCGTTCTCCCTAAAATCTTCAATTCCGTCAAGTCGTTTGATGAGTGGTTCAACACACCCTTTGCCAACTCGGGCACGCCCGACAAGATTGAATTGAACGAAGAAGAGGCACTGCTCATTATCAGACGTCTTCACAAGGTGCTACGGCCATTTTTGCTTCGTCGTCTAAAAAAGGACGTCGAGTCGGAATTGCCCGATAAAGTCGAGAAGGTGGTGAAGGTGAAGATGAGCGCTCTGCAGGCGCAATTGTACAAGCAAATGAAGAAGTACAAGATGATCGCGGATGGAAATGACAAACCTGGGTATGTACCACATGGCTATCGCACTGGAAACCATCCTCCTCACTGTTTGCTTTGCTCAATCATAGGAGAACGGCTGGTGTGAAAGGTCTGAGCAATGAGCTCATGCAACTGCGCAAGATTTGTCAACACCCATTCTTGTTCGAGAGTGTCGAGGACAAGATCAACCCTGCCGGTCTCATCGACGACAAGCTGATTCGTACTTCCGGCAAAATTGAGTTGCTTTCTCGGGTTCTTCCCAAGTTTTTCGCTACTGGACACAGGGTATGCCCTGCTGCCTTCACCTCAATGTGCTCAATGTCTAATCTCCATTTAGGTTCTCATCTTTTTCCAGATGACGAAGGTTATGGATATCATGGAAGACTTCCTCAAAATGATGGGATACAAGTACCTGCGTTTGGATGGTGGTACAAAGACCGAGGAGCGCGCCGGTCATGTGCAGCTTTTCAACGCGAAGGACTCGGAGATCATGGTCTTCATCCTTTCTACCAGAGCTGGTGGTCTCGGTCTGAATTTGCAAACAGCCGATACAGTCATTATCTTTGACTCAGATTGGAACCCTCATGCCGATCTGCAGGCCCAGGACCGGGCCCACCGTATTGGTCAGACGAAGTCGGTTCGAATCCTGCGGTTCATCACAGAAAAGAGTGTGGAAGAAGCGATGTATGCCCGTGCCCGGTACAAACTCGATATCGACGACAAGGTTATCCAGGCCGGTCGCTTTGACAACAAGTCGACGCAAGAAGAACAAGAAGAGTTCCTGCGGTCCATCCTCGAAGCAGACCAAGAAGAGGAAAACGAGGAAGCGGGCGACATGAATGACGAAGAGATCAATGAGATCATCGCCCGTTCAGACGAGGAGAGTCGTCTCTTCTCGGAGATGGACATGCAGCGCGAACGTGATGCGGTCACAACCTGGAAGGCAGCCGGAAATCGCGGCAAGCCACCACTGCCTCTCGTCACGCTCGAAGAGTTGCCAGAATGCTATCGTACAGATGAGCCATTCGAAGCGAAGGATGAAATTGAAGAAGCTGAGGGTCGCGGTCATCGTCGTCGCGCAGTGATTAATTACAATGACGGTCTCAGCGACGACCAGTGGGCCATGGTATGCTCACTCTTTACTTTTCCACCTGTCGCTCACGTCGGCTGATCTCACCAGGCTTTGGAAGAAGGTGAAGATATTCAGCAGCTCTCCGAGCAGGCCCGGCTCAAGCAGGCACGAAGAGCGGCCAAGTTGGAGTCTGGTTCTGGCACGCCAATGTCTGAAGGTGGTCGTGGCCGTGGCCGCAAAGGTAAAGCCAAAATAAATGAGGTGGATTTCGAACCCGCGAACGGCAAGCGGAAGCGCGGCATGAATAGCAAGTCAATGTCTGTCACTCCCTCTGCGATGGATGATGAGGAGGAGGACCGAGACATGGTATGTCAGTTTGTCTTTGATCAGGAGTTGTTTTCCTGATAATCGTGAAGAAACGACGGAAACTTAAAACTGTCGAATTGCCGACGGCTGTCAAGGAACGGATGAAGAAGGCATTTAATGAGTGTTACAAGGCGATCACGAGCTGCACTGACGAAACTGGCCGCAAGCGCTGCGATCTCTTCCGCGAGTTGCCTGACAAACGCGAATACCCAGACTACTACCGCATCATACTATCTCCCATCGCGCTCTCGCACATACGCAAGCGTATTAATACGCACCAGTACAAGACCGTGACGGCCTTCCGTGACGACGTGCGGTTGATGTTCACCAACGCACGGACGTACAACCAAGAAGGCTCCTGGGTCTACATCGATGCTGTCGAGATGGAGAAGGTGTTCGATGCCGCGTACGTGCGCCACGTGGCCAACTCGGGGCTCCCAGGCGCGGACATGTCGGCCGTCGCGGGCGGAGCAGGTTTGGATGAGGCGCTGACGCCGATGGATGAGGATCGCGAGGAGGGCCGGCCGCCACCCAAGACGAAGACTGGGCGGAAACAGATTGTCAGCGATGAGGAATACCTCACGCCAAGCGATGAAGATTGAAGCACAACTCAACCCTGTACTCGATCGTCATCCCGCATCCTCCCTATTCTTCTTTGCGTATCGAGCACCGTGATTTCATCGACCTTATGTCTGTCCCTTCTGTCGTTTGGCTCTTATGGGACTGATTGTTCTGTTCTCTTTCTCTCTCCATTTATTCATGCGGTCTGCTAAACTACATGTAGTAGAATCACATTTTTGTATTTGTTTATTGCTGTATAGAATCGGTCATATTCAAGTTCAAATTCCTACACCTAGCGGTACAGTAACGGTAAACTTTAAGGTACACAAGTCGAGCTCGTGCACGAAGGATGGTAGATACAGCGGTGGCTCTCTGACTAAAACAAAACAGAATTGTCTTTTGACATCTACAACTCTCAAAGAACGACGGGTCATGCCTCCTGGACGTAGTTACCTACGACACGGTGAAGGGTCCGGGTCAGACCAAACATGCCGCTAAAGCAAAGGAGAAAGCGGCCACATACCAGGGAACACGCCCGTTCGGCCGTCCAGACGACCGGTCCACCAGTCTTCGGTGCTCTCCGTGCGCTCAATAACTTCGATGCGATCGCCAACCTTGAAGTCGAGGTCGCCAGCTGCCTGCGCGGCAAAGTCGTACAGCGCGACGACGTAGTTTACCGGCGCGGGCTTGGGCTTGATTGGCGGTGGCGGCGGCGGCGCGCGCTTCGTTGCCACTGCTGCCGCTGCCGTCGCGGCCCCAAAGGCGGCGGGGGCAGAAGGCGAGGGGCTGTATGGAGGCGGTGCCGCGGGAGCGGAGGCGTGCGCAAAGCTTGCCTTACCTGAGCCGAAAGGAGCAGGTGGGGGAGGAGGCGTCTTCTTTGAGAACGAGCCTGTGGACGAGGCTGTCGACGCTGCGCGGCCGATGGAGGGTGCTCCGGTCGATGTTGATCGGTGCTGGCTGACAAGTTTAGCTGAGGTGTGGTGGGAAAAGAGGGGTTTTGGTTAAGTCTCGAAGGTAGTTAGGAGGCGAGGGGTGGGACGGGATGCTGCTTACACGTGGAGATGAAACGTTGGGTGACGCTGAGTGCCTCGACGACTGCTGCCGTGTCGCCACGTTTCTCCTCGAATTCTTCGACGATCTGGGTAGCGGGCAAGTCGAGGGTGTATTTGCCTTCTGAGAATTGGTTGATCTTGTCAGAAATCATGTAGAAGATATTAAGCCTTTTATCCGAGGTGTGATCAGAGATGGAGATGCCGCAAGGCGGGATCGCACATACTGCATGTAATAATATGAATGAAAGAGGGGATCGATGAAACGCGTGGCAAGTGTCATGAAACGAGGCAAGTCTTGCTTCATTGCGGCGTTGAGATTTTCGTAGTCGTTAGAAGCAGCTTCAAAGTCTTGCTCTAACTGCAGTGGGGTATCACAAACAATGGCCACAGTAGAGATCGACAAGAAGGAATCACCTTGTACAAGTTTTTCTCGTCGCTTAGAGACTTTTCTTTCTTATCCCTCAATTTCGTCAACGAGTTGTTGAATCGGTCGTAGTCTACCAACTAAAGACAGCGACGTCAGGAGGAGTGCGCGTAGATCATATATGATCGCATAGAATGCTTACTTTGTGCTCTCGCTTCGTGATCATCTTCCTTATGGACTTCATGATGCCCTGAAGTTCCTTCACGGGCCCTACCACGCGGCTCTCGATCAGCTCGAGCTCAGGGCGAATGGACGTCCGCAGCTCTTCCAACGCAGTATGGTACGCGTCGACGTTCTTGATCGTGTGCTCAGCTTGCGGGAACTTGCCGAGAAGGTCATACTCGGAAGCAATGGGATGGAAGAGGATGGAGAAATGCTGGGCCAGACCACCACCTGCCGTGAAGAGTGCTGCCGAAGGGGTGACGGGTCACCAAGTTAGTGATGTCAGTGTCGCTGAAAGACGAGGCGAACGCGACACATGCTGTTCACGGCATCGGTAAATGCCTTGGTATCTTTCAGGAATTTCTCCGCGGCGGTCTCGAGGACGGCAAAGTTCCGTTGGTAGTCGTCGAACTCCGCATCGTTGGACTCTGGGGACGGAGGAACGGAGGGAAAGCATGCGTCAGCGTCCCAGGATATAAAATTACGTGCGTAAATGGAAACGGGAAGAGGAGGTGGGGGAGGGGCGGTAGAGGTAGCAATGCTTACTCTTCGACATGCCGACCTTGGAACCCACCATGTGCGGTGTCCTATCGAACGCGCTCGTATATTAGGGCCCATCGGGAAAGGGAAATAAACAGTACTAGAATTACCGCATAATGGCCTTGGTTATTCCCTTCATGGCTCACTTGTGATCTAAAGGAAGGAGTCTCGGAGGATCAAGCGGGCGATGTGCGCAGGCGTTGTGAGTACTGTAGTAGGCTGCGGGACTGACCGCACACAGCAATGGATTTAAAGCCTCGATGAGATAAGCTCGATCATCTTACCGCTGCCGCCATGCCTATCAACCAGCCCTCGAATCAGATCAAGTCTGTCTCGCTATACTATGCGATAATATCCTGATTTCCCTCCTCCTCCTAGGTTGACAAATGTATCCATAGTACGCCTAAAGAAAGGCGGGAAAAGATACGAGGTGCGTATCACATCTCGATGCTCAGCTCCCAGTCACAATCGAAACGCTCCTCTCCCGATGATACAGATCGCCTGTTATAAAAACAAAGTCCAGGAGTGGAGAAACGGAGTGTGCGCTTGATACGGTCATCTTCGTTCAGCCGAAATAAACAGGGACGGCGTTGCCGTCGCCGCTTCTGCAGGGAAAAAGACCTCGACGAGGTCCTCCAAATCTCCAACGTTTTCATGAACGTCTCGAAAGGAGAAGTAGCCAAATCCAACGACCTCAAAAAATCTTTTGGCACAGAAGACCGAAACGCGATCGCTCGAGAGGTGCGCGGTGCATGCCATCATATTATCCTGCTTCCGGCACTTCGTTTAACACCGAGTTTTTACTCTTCCTTTCTTTCTCATACGCATTCAGATCCTCAGTAAAGGCGAAGTTCAAGTCGGAGAGAAAGAGCGAGATCACGACATCGCGGCCCTCCGACGCGAGATTGCCACTCTCGTCGCCGAGAAATGCGTAGACCCTGCGACTCAGACGCCCTACTCTGTCAGCATCATCGAAAAGGCGATGGCAGAAGCAGGATACTCCGTACGTGCGAACAAGAACGCGAAAAGTCAGGTTAGACCAGGCTAGACCCCTGTCCTGGATTCATGTGTATGGTATTCTCATAACGGACTTTGTCTTGTTCTTTTTCCAGGTGTCCGAATGTATCAAGATACTCCAATCGGACTCTACCCTTCCCATCGAGCGTGCCAAAATGCGGATTCGTGTCATCGTCCCCGCGGCTGATATCGATGATCTGCGTGAAAGACTCCTCCAGGGCGTGGACAAGGTCGAGCATGAAGAGACAGGGGATGAATGGTCAGGGGTAGGTAGACACCCCACTCCTCTTCAACCACAACAGCTCACGACATATCGTCTCAATAGACGTTGCTAATTGATCCAGGACAGTTCCGTGTGATCTCGGAGCTTCTCAATAAAACCGTGAAGGGAAAAGGTCGCGTAGAGACGCTGACTTTCAATACAAGCACAACGACGGCGAGTTGAAGGATGAAATTGTCTAATGTTGTATTCATGCGAAAGTGCCATAAAAAAGTGCAGTGATACATGTGAGCGTGTGGTTAAGAAGATATACTACGATAGATATGTGGGGATCACTATGATAAGAATAGAGGGGGCATATTTGCATAGCCAACGGTTGTAGGATAGTGACGTAGATGCGCTAATCGGTATATTGCAATTTGAGATGAGAGCAGAAAATGCATGTGGTCTAACAAATAAATGGTCAAAGTGATAAAATGCATGAGGAAAGTGGGCTACCAACGAAATGGTCTACAAACCGAACGTGGGACTATCAGCGCGTGGCGAGCGGCGTCAATGCCACATCCTCCACACATCTTGCTCCGGCCAGGCCCTCTGGCGAGGATTCATCGCTACTGCGCAAAGATCGCTTGATGCTGGGCCGCTTTGACATGCGTGTGTCGCCCCTCTTGTCCTCTTTGGGTAGCTCCGTCGGTGATGCGCGACGCTTACCCTTGATTGGTGACACCTCCATACTTGACTTGCTCCCACCGCTGCCGCTCGCAATGCTACTAATGACTCCGGTCCCACCCGTGCTGGCAGCGCTCCGAACACTCATGACGGCATCGGTGCTCCCGCTTTCGCTTGTAGCGATTGGCTTCGACGGGAAGACGGGGAAGCTTTCTGCGACGGACTTCGATAGCTCCTCCACATCGTTGTCCTTCCACGTTCTGCCATAAACCGCGTGTTCTTCATCGACCATCATCAACACGCCTTCGATCACTGCACGGTGCACGAAAACGTATTGGCGCAGGCTCTGGCACAAGCTCATGCGCTGCTCGCGCATGTCTTCGATGACGCGGTGAATAGGCTCGTCGAGTGTCGACAGCAATACTGGACTACGCCGGTCATCGTGGAGTCGCCGCGGTAGAGTGTAGTCGAATGCAGGTGGTGAATGTTGGTCTGACTGGGACTGCGATTGCGAAAAGTATGGATATGGATCTGAACAGTTGGGAGGTGAATCCTCGTTGACTGGAGGCGATTCGCTGCTTTTCGATCCCGGCTTTCTCATGGCCATCCCCGATAAGGGCAACCGCAGGCTCTCCAGGTCAGTCTTGGTTGCGGATGACAGATCCATGAGAGAAGGATCAGTTGGCAAAGTCTCGGGGGAGCCACTCTTCGCGCCCGACGAGAGACGTGACGAGGCACCAGTAGAGCGTCTGGATGAGTCGGAGCCGGTTTCTGTGTCTGGAGGTACGGAGCAACCCGGGGCACGCTTTGCAACAGGAGCAGAAACGTTACGCTGGGATGGTGCCATGACTGAGGCAGAAGAATATGGGACAGGGCTCGGTGCGATGTTGGTTGGTGCTGTAGTAGGAGCTGAGGACGACCGATGGGGTAAATTGGCGCCGAGAGCCGTAGCAAGACTGCTGAATGGGCGGTGTTGCGGGAGTATACAGTTCGTATCGAGGCCGAAAGGAGAGAAGCTCTCCGTACTGTTTACGGAAAGTGGAACGCTAGACGCCGAGATATCAGAGCGCGAAGAATCGCCAGATGGCGACAGGGATCGGGACAAAGCTGGTGGGACAGATAGTTTGAGCGCCTCGCCGGAAGGAGCTAGAGGTCTAGATTCATGGGCAGAGGACGACGAAGGAGAAGAAAGAGGCTCCGAATGGTGGGTCCTCGGAATCCAGGCTTCACGGGCGACACCAGTAGCCCACGGAGATATTGCGGCCATATTCGTTTTATCGACGGCCGTCGATGCACCGTATGTGAGTGTACCATCCAACCCCTGCGGACGCGTTGGAGGGATGGTGCCCACAACAGGAACATGCACCACTGCCTTGTTGTCTTCACCTGGTAATTTCATTACTAGACCGGGCATGGGTGGTGCACGTCCTCCAGCAGAAGCTTCATCGACATCCATCGGGGCCACCTCGTCGCCTGAGGATGAGCGGTCCTTCTCGCTTGTACTGCTGCCACTTGTACGCCCAGTCCGTTCGGCGCTGTCTCTTCCGCTACGACTTCTGCTGGAAATTTGGCTGTTACCCCAAGTACTTCCAGGACGTCCCAAGCCCTCGCGTCGTTTGTTCATCTCGCGGCGCACACCGTCCAGAACTGCGTCAATGGCGATGAAACCTCCAGTGCGGCCGACGCCGGCCGAACAATGTAGAAGAACGGGACGTTCTCCAAGAGCGTTCTTCATGATACCCGAATCCGAGTCGATTGCCTCGAGGTTCGGACTGCTGGCTCCACTTCCACTACTGCGGCTTCCACTTCCGCTCGGACTTACTTCGCGGCTGTTGCGAAGAGTGGGGCGTCCCGGTCGAACTATGCCGATCATAGCGCGCCCACGCCAGTCATCGGGCCGACGAGGACCTTCCCATGATCCGCGGCTCTCCTCGCAAAGGTCGATCTCGCGCTCAACCTCTCGGATGAGTTCGAGTATCCCGCGTGTGTCGCCCGGAACGTTAAGGTCGGGCCAATCAAGGTACTGGAACTGCACGATGCGTCGCGGTGGCAGGTTTGAAAAGCCGGTGTGAGAGAGCTCGAGTACACGCTTGACGGTCGATGGGGGTAAACCGACTTGGCGGTAGCCAAAATCGGTTTCGGTGGGTACCGTCGGTCCTTTAGACACGGAAGGGAAAAATGAGTCCCCAGGCAATCTGCGATCCGACTTCTCGTATTCTTCGACTGCACCGGAGACTTCACGCAGCTTGAGGCGGAGTGGCCCAAACTTCCCCCCAGACCAGTAATTGCCACACTTGACCGTCGATCCCTCGACCTCGCGAGTGAGCATGACGATGACGTGTACGTTTTGTTCCCACACAAGCCTAAAGACATTAACTTGAGGACAGCCAAGAAGTAAATGGAGATTGATAACGCACAACCAAAAGTCGTTGAAAGTTTCAGGTAGAGGGCCTTGGGTTGCTATATACCGCTTCCTAGTACCAAGAGGTTGAACGTAAGAGGCATTGACATAGTCATCAGTGGATGATACCGTAGGGGTAGTCAGCGGGAGGTGAATAGAACGTGCACTTGAGAGTGACAGTGTAACTGGCGGGAGGAATTCGGTTGGTAGAGGAAGAGTAAGGGGACGGAGAGTGCCAGGAATTGAATCCGAAGGAGTGGGTGACTTGCCACTTGGCCGTTGCTTCAAGTTCTTCTTTTGGAGACGCACGCGTGCATGCTCGAATGGCCAAATGTTACGATACCTAAAAGCGCCACACCACGCCACGAGTCACTATGAGGGATTACCCACGGTGCTATCAGATCCTGCACGCACCTATTCTTTGCACCCTTTTCCACGCCTGCGGTGATGCTGTAGGGAAAATCTCGAGACCCGTGTTTCCCTCGTGAGGCCCGGCCCGTGCCCTTGCTACGATGCTTACTCCTCTTTGACTTTGATTTTTGGCTCTTCGACTGGCCTTCTCCCATGATCCGCCCGCTTTCCCTCGAATGATGCTCCATGACACCCATGAGGCGCCTCTGTTCTCCGAGTTCGATGCGATAAAATTGCATGGCAAGTGCTTCGGATCCTTCCGCCTGTGCGTCTTCGGGAGTCGTCGCTGCACGATTCGTGGGGGAAACCGTGGGCGCCACAGCGGGGTAATTCATCCGCACGAAATGTCCGATTGCATTCTCTTGGCCACTCCCGCTGTCCTCTCCGCTGTCGCTGCTCATCCCACTGTGGTCTTCTCCACTGAAGCCACTTCCGCTGCCGCTGCCGCTTCCGCCGTCGATGTTATCTTCATCATCTAGGCCATCATCATCCGCGCCTGCCCACCGGCCAAGTTCCCTCAGCCAGGTAAAAGGAAGGTCGTCAATCCGATCCTTGGCGATCCGGCTAATTCTGAGCGGTATGCGCTCAGTGACCCCGTGCGAGAGCTCGACATTTTGTCGGATGGTGTCGTAGAATGGATTGTATGCAACGTTTGGACCAGGATCAGATGTGTCCTGAGGGACTGTGGAAGCACCAGGCATTGATGACCTGGAGACAGACTCGGCAGCAGGTCCTGCAGAAGAATTCGCGGATATGAACTCCCTTGGACCTGCTTGCTGCCCAAAGTAGGCCTTGGGATGCACCGACCCAGGACGCTGTGACGTCGTTGAACTGGCGGTGAACGCACTCATGGGTAAGTGTTTTGTGCGGAGGAGTGTGGGGCGATTTGCCGTGGGCATTGACAGCATCATTTGACGGGACACCATGGACGTCGGGTCAGATTTTTCAGTGCTGGGAAGATAGTCTGGGTCTGCGAACGAGGGTGGGGATGGGATATCTTCGTCTTCCTCATCATCCGTGGCGGTATGGAGATCGAGAAGAGATGACTGTTCTCGACAAGCGGCTTGGAAACCGCCTTTGAGCCAACTGAGCTGCAACTCACCCGGCGACGTAGGTTGTCTACCATTTAGCGGAGGGTCAGCGGGGAGACCAGCCTCGGCGCGGAACTTCCGAAGAAGGCCAAGGATGTTGTTGCCCTCAGGTAGGATGACAGAGTCGGCGTCGTAAACAAGAATGCGTTGTGCGAGGCGCCACTGAGAAAACCTACGACGTGCGGGCTTGTTGGGCAACATTTCGGCTAGTTTCGACGTAGAGAACAGGGGGCGTTTGAGGAGAGTGGATGGGACAGAGAGGGGGACGGCATGGGGGAGACGAGAGGCGACATAGGCGGGGAGAGGACGGATGTCTAGGATGAGAGCATGGGGATCTGAGAGTAATTCTGGTAAATCCGCGGGACTGATGGCGGTGAAGAGGGCGGCAAAGGGAGAAGACGCTGGTAAAGGATGGGAATGAGAGCGGGAAGAGATGTGCGGGGAGGGTAGATGTGCGTTGCGGGGGATTGAGGGGATGGAGAGGGAGAGGGGAGTTATCCTGTTATTGTTGTTGTTCGGGGCGGAGGCTGGGGCAACGAGAACGGGGTGGTTGTATCTGTCGTCAATGGCCTTTGCGAATAATTCAGTAGGACCGTCTTCGTCCTCTGTTGCGGTTGGATGCTTCGGATGGGGAAGGGAAAAGAAATCCATTGTGGGATTGTGGGGAAAGGACGAAGGATGAAGGAGAGTTGGGAGACGAGGTAATGATAGCTATTGCCTGCCTTGCCATGGATCGCCTTGCCCGCCCCCGCGCCAGAGCGAGTTCTAGGCGAGTCGAAGCCTGAGCTCACTGCTCTCATCCATTATGACGTCACACTCGTTCATTTTTTTCCCCTCCCTTTTCACCGCGCATACATTTCCCCTCTCTCTCGCCCCGCCTTTGACATCACCTTCCCTCTGCCCGTCCTCTCGTCTCCACACGTTTGCCATTAATTCCCCCACCACTCTTTCATCACCATTTTTTTTTCTTCATCAGCGCGACTCCCTCGGCTCATACCTAACAACGACCTTCTTTTGGTCATAAGTCTCGAACCAGTCCGCTCCACCCGCCAATCAATCTTTTTCCCCTTCCACACCCGCTTACTGTCCCACGTGCTTCTGGGCTCCACCCAATCGCCCCATTCCGTGGAAAGGGTCTAGACCCCAGCCAACTGTCCCTCCCTATCCCACGTTCCGAGGCCCTTCGAGCTTTTGCAGTGCTCTGCTCCTTTCCCTCGCCGTCGTCCCTAAGTCCTCTGTCCCTCCGACGCTCCACGACGGACGTTTTGTGTGCTCTGAAGCCTACATTCACCTAGATCAAGCCCATTTGGCGCATATGATGCATGTATCGCCTCCTTTCCAACTTCAGGGTTTGGTGGCTCCTCGTAGACTTTTCTGATGGAAACTCAAATCGTTGCCAATTACACATCGTCCAATCTTATCGAGCGTCTAGGGTGTCTCCGGTTATCTCCTTCCCCTGTGGGTCTCGACTGTCCATCCCCACTTCAGGGCCGTTGTTGCTTCTCTACCACGTGCCGTATCTTTTTATGTGCCGGAATTCTGCCCATATGCGCTTAGGCGTCTTGGCGGCAAGACATCCGCGAAACGGGTTGCGCGCCTGATGCGCGGAAACTAACATCCCGATTCACAAACTCCCACATCTCGATACACGAAACTCATCGCTTCTATGAAATTGACGTCATCGGGCGTCTCACCTCGGCCCACATTATCCTATCGTTGATCCGCTGAGTGGTTTCTCACCACGCGAGAGCGAGAAAATTAATGTGAGACATGAGGCGTCAGAATGTTCGCCTCAAGGACATACAATATCCACCATTTTTAATCATGTTTTTACAACGCCAGTCGAGAACACCGCACGCCCCGCCCTTGGAACATGGCAGAGCAGGTCGAGACGCCACCATCAATTTCAAGTTTCCCCTTGCAAACTCAATTGGCGCTGACGCAACAACCCAAGCCTCGATCTCGCTTTGCCAGCAACCGGCCCTCAACAGGCAGCCCAAAGCCTTAACACGTCATAGAGCTCCACCCAAGGCAGGAATGTTCGAAATCGTAGCCTCACACCCTTCACGAGGATAAATTCGCAATGGTTATCATATTGTACCAACCTCCATGTGATACTCCGTTGGTATTATTTTCGAATGTTATCGACCTTATTCGATCATAGCCCGCACCACGCATTGCTTGGTGTTCTCGATTCGCCAGGTAGACGTCATCTAGCGATGCGTACATTCGGTAACACAAGTGGCTGAACTACCCTTGTCCAGTTGTCATCCCACGAGTTCCAAACCCACCCGTCTTCATCGTGGTGCGATATGCTTTCAGAGTCGACAGCAAGCCCAAATGATGCTCGTAATCTTTCGAGTTTTGGCGCCGCTGGAAAGCCTTCTAGGAGCTCCTGCACACGGCGGTCGAGAACATATCATCAGCCGGCCCAGATGGGAAGTCAACCTTTTCAGGCATGCGCGGAAACAGAACATACCTCAAGATGATCGGCCAGTCCGGCAGCGTTCTGGAATATGACGCCGTTCATACCATCCATAACGAGTTCCGAGAGGCTTTTCCATTATGTGAACATGAAACTATCGTGCTCCGATTCTGCGCAACATATGGTACTTACCACGCAAAATCGAGCGCACATACCGGCACGCCACAGCCAAACATGTCTACAATTTTCATGGGCAAATCTAATGCTGAAGAACTCGAGTGCAGCGAGATCCCCAAGTCTGCTGACCCTGTGCCCATTGCCGTTTCAACGCATTAATAACTGGATCCGAAGTGAGGTCACAAGAAGGCCCTACCAAGAAGCAGAGGATAGTCCTTTGGCTCGAGCCACATGCTGATGATGCATACCCATTGCCAAGGGTCCCTCTCTCCCTTTCTTCCATCCTGCAGATCGCGAGCTTTGCGCATGTATACCTCACGCAGAGGGCCTTTTCCTGTTACAAACATCAGGATACGAGGCAATTTTCCACGCGCGGCTCGAGCACGGTGTTCATATATCGTTAACGCGTCCAGAAGTATCGAAAAATCCTCGTCTTCTGTCCAGCTTGTGCTACTGATAAGCACGGCTGGGCGGTCAGGCCGCAGACTTGGGACCGCGGAGGCCGTGACTCGAGTAAGAAGTGTGGATCCTGGTGGATTGTACGCCGGCAGGAAGGCAACAGGTAGGGAAGGGGAAATGCGAAGGAAGAGCTGAAAAGGTGGATGTGAATGGTGCGATGACTGCGAGCAACGTTTCTGTGTTACCTCGTGTGTTTCAAAAGTGGTGGCAGTGTGGAAGTGTGCGGGAGGTCTGTCGTGGAGAACAGCTTTAAGTCCTCTTTGAATGCTCATCAAACGTTCGGTCATTTCAGAGGATAATGAGTGCCTCATACTGTAGTTTCCATTCTTTCACAAGGAAGTCGTGCATGGCCCGCGTCACAAAAAGATGTGCATACGCGACACGACCAAAACTTGCCTCAAACCTGCGGCAGTCTTAGTTTGACCACTTGTGTAGAAAAGGGCGGACGTAATGACATCTTTGCAAGCTTCACAACGATGTGATCTGATCCTAGTTTGAGCGCAAGGATACTGTATCCTAGATTGTGCCAATCTATAATGACCTTGCTTCCCTGCAATGCGCCAACTAGCCATACCAAAGCCAGGGTAGGGATGCTGGGTGGATTCTTTGCCATCTCTTTATACCACCTTTGCGCGGAGATGGTGAGAGGGCCTACCTGCACGAGTATGAACTCGGGAGGATGAGGGATCCACCAAATGAGAGCGCGGAGTATGGACAGCACTTGGTGAGCGATTTTGATGGGCGCGAGCACTACGAACGGTAACCTTTGAAGGAAGGGCCGTGGTTGCGAGAGATATAAAAAGTGGACGTGAGGGAGAGAAAGCAGCGAAGGTACCGGTTTGGAGCCTGCGGCAGGTCCAGACATTGGGAAGTCCCCGTGAGCTGTAGCTAGAGAGCGAACGCACCTTGGTATCCAACCAAAAAGGTCTCAAACTGTAGCTTTGCGAAACTCTCCGCGTGATACATCATACGAGGACTCCTGCCAATGTCTCCGAGCACAAAAATCGCCACGGACCGAGGATTGGGTTTGCTTGGCGACCTCCTCAATAGTAAGAGCCATGCTGTGGAAGAGAATACGAGTATACAAGTCAGTTGGAAAAGAGTAGGACCTGTGAGGAGGTCCCACATGTTAACTGGAGTACGGGAAACGCACTGTAACGAGCACACTGGGAGGTGTCATCTTGCTGACTAACGAATGGCCGTCAGTGGATCCACCATCTTACCGTACTACTGTTACCCACACACAACAAAATTCGCAACATGACCCCTTCAACGATCGCTTCAACATCCTTCAAAGCCCTTCGTGCAGCGAGCTTTCATTGCAGACGTCATCCAGCTTCTACTGGTCTGACAGTGCGGTGCATGCATACAACATTGTCTCGCTCAGCAAGTCATTACCATCGGCATGTCTCCACCATGACCGCCAGTGCTGGCATCCGGCCTAGCACGATGAGACCTACTACAAGTCGCCTTCACCCTCCCATGAGTGCGCCAAACACCCCACATATCCAGTACGCCCTGACCTGACATGGCCCGACTCGACGCAGCCCGGTCCATGTTCATCCAAACAGAGACGACGCCGAACGAGGACTCGCTCAAATTCATCCCCGGCACACCAGTGATGGAAACGGGCACGGCCGAGTTCCTCGACACGCGCGCGGCGCTCGCGTCGCCCCTCGCGCTGCGGCTCTTCGGCATCGAGGGCGTCAAAGCCGTCCTGTACGGGCCCGACTTTGTAACCGTGACGAAAGACGGGGAGAACGTTCCGTGGTCCGTGATCAAGCCCGAGGTGTACTCGGTCCTGATGGAGCACTTCTCCGCCTCGTCTTCCGGCGAGGGTGGGGTGGGGGCCGGGGGGCCGCCTCCGCTGTTTCGCTCCGAGGAGGACAGGGCGAACGCGGGCGGCGCGCGGGACGATCTGCGCATTTTGGAGACGGATTCGGATACGGTCGCGATGATCAAGGAGCTGCTCGAAACCCGTGTGCGCCCCGCGATCATGGAGGACGGCGGGGACATCGAATATCGTGGGTTTACGGATGACGGGATCGTGCAGATCAGGTTGAAGGGCAGCTGTCGCGGGTGCGACTCGAGCACAGTCACGCTGAAGACGGGCATCGAGCGCATGCTCATGCATTATATCCCCGAGGTCAAAGGGACGGAACAGGTGCGCGCGCGCAAGCGTTTCTCGGTGTGTCGTTTTTTTCTGGGATGACCCACATGTTGGACAGGTCCTCGGTGAGGAAGAAAAGATTGCGCAGGACGAATTTAGCAAGTTCGAGCAGCACCTCCATCAAAAGCAGAATCAGGCAGAAAAGCGCGACTCTGAGTAAGTGTGTTAGGAACACTTGCACTCCCTGCGACTAACGCGCAGCGCTCACAATTCGTTGCACACCTTGACAGTCTTGCACAATATATGAGCACGTAGCTGGATATGTCCGTTGATAATTTATGACACTTGTAGACGAATCCCATACATCCCACCTCTTTTATTCGCGTCCTGACAATTATGTGTGCTGATCCATCTCAATATTTGAGCTGATATGATATCAGTATTTTCCCACGCACTTTCACCTCTATCGGCAGAGAGCCGAAAGCCAAGAGAGCATAAACTCCTGTTACTTATTATTTACTGCGCCTGAGCTTCCACCACGGACACCATCACATAGGGCCATGTCTGCAGAAAACCGCCGCCGCATCGTGCTCGCATCGCGCGCATCGCAGCTCGCAAAGATCCAGACGCACATCGTCCTCGACGCGCTAAAGACGACCTTCCCAGACCGCGAATTCGGCACGTCCTTCATGACCACGCAGGGCGACAAGGACCTCTCGCGGGCGCTGTACCTCCTCGGCGGCAAGTCGCTCTGGACGAAGGAGCTCGAGGTCGCGCTCCTCCATGGGGAGGTCGACATGCTCGTCCACAGCCTCAAGGATGTCCCCACTGCATTGCCGGACGGTTGCGCGTTGGGGGCGATCCTCGAGCGGGAGTATGGGGAGGACAGCTTGGTCGTTAAGAAGGGGTATACTACCGTTGATGGGAGGACCGTGCACACGCTCGACGATCTCCCCTCCGGGGCTGTGATCGGGACGAGCAGCGTGCGTAGGGTCGCGCAGCTGAAGCGTCGGTACCCAGATCTGGTTTTCAAGGACGTGGTACGTGGTCGCTCCAACCCATGCCCTGCTCGTTTATGACAACCTCCCCCTGCTAAACCGACAAAAACAATGCTGCCCTTAAAGAGAGGAAACCTGTGCGCGTCTTATCACTCTGGGTGACCGGGAAATACTAAACTAATATATGCCAAAGCCAGACACGATTCGACAAACTAGACAATCCGGACGGGCCCTATGCCGCATTGATCCTAGCCAAAGCGGGACTGCTGCGCCTCGGATATGGCGATCGCGTGACGGCCGACATCGTACCGCCGACGCTCTTCCATGCCGTCGGGCAGGGTGCGTTGGCGGTCGAAATCCGCGCGGACGACGTAGAGGCGCGGAGTCTGTGCGAGGCGCTCACCCACTGGCAGACGTCGTGGCGCTGTCTGGCTGAGCGCGCCTGCCTGCGGGTCCTCGAGGGCGGCTGCAGCGTGCCCGTGGGCGTGCACAGCGAACTCGTGCCCAACTACTCTCCAGCGGCGGCAGAAGGCGGCGATGTGCGCGTATCGAGGTTGCGGCTTGTTGGGACTATCACTGCCGTGGATGGGGGACGTCACGTCGAGCAGGAAATCGCACGCGAGGTGAGGAGCCCCGAGGAGGCGGAGGAAGTTGGAGCACAGGTAGCGAGGGCGCTTATTGAATCTGGTGGAAAGGAAATTTTGGATGAGGTTGCGAAAGACCGTGAGCGGCGGTCGGCAGGCCAAGAAGCGGGGACCGAAGAAAAAAATATCGACGTGGCGGCTACTGCTGGTGAGACCGCGTCTTCATCCCGATGAATTCATCTGCAATGAATAAAAAAAACATCCATGTATATGGCTGTATTACTACAGATTTTTATGTACAATAGTAGATTGTACATGAGATGCGAGAGAGAAATGGCTTGGTTCAGAACTCGATGTGCCTCGTTGGGAGTCTGCGTCGAACCAGGATGAGAAAACACACCAGTCAACTGTTGACCGCAGCGAGAGTCACTCTACGTCTCCGCGAGCGCCTGAAAGTCCCTGAAATAAAAGAAAGGGGAATCCAAGTGACTCTAAGGCGGAGACGATTGAAAGAAGATGGGCGTCTCACCCACCAGGAATACCTTATTTTGTTTGGTCGTGCTTGGTCGCGATAGATTGTCTTCTCGGTGTCAATTATGTTATGTATTATGTGAAAATGAATGAACGTGAGGGAGTCCGGGGTAAACTCTCCTGCTGTGGATCTCTGATCTGTCCGTCCTTCGCTTCAATATATTATGCAAATCGCGTGTGTTTGTCGAGGCGAGGCGGCTGCCAGCTCTCGTGGTGTTGGTTGGGTTGGGTCGGAGTAAAGGAAAAGAAAAGAAAAGAGACTTATTTACGGGTCGGCGGTCCATTGCCTCCGAGGGACTACTTGTCGTGCCCTTTCCCCACACAAACCGGCTACACCCTTGCCCAAGCACAACCCAGCACCGACGACTACCATCCTTCAAACCCGCATCCCACAACCGCTCCACTCCTTACCCCCGCACCCCCCGCATCCCGCCTGCACGCACACACGCACACGCAACGCCATGTCCGTCGTCTACTCGCGAAGGCTGAAGAAGGAGCTGCAGGAAATCCAGATCGAACAGGCAGATCCTGCCAAGAAAGCGGCTGGTGAGTCTCGCCCCATTCGCCTCTATCCCAAGCGCCGCACCACCTGCATGCATGCACTAATTGTACCCATTGGTCGGACAGGCATCCAGCTGCTCCAAGCCGATGATCTCAAGACGTGGTTTTTCTCGATAGAGGTTTTAGGGGAAAGTTTGTACAAGGTGCGTTTCCCCACACCGGTTTTTGCAACGCGATCACCACGCCTCACGCCTCACACCCCCTGTGCACCCCCACCCCCCTTCTCTCGCCCCCCCCTTCTCTCGCCCCCCCCTTCCCCTGTATTTCCGATATGGCATCTGCAATTTCTAGAATGAAGTCTTTCACCTCATGGTCAGGTTCGATCCGGAGTATCCGTTTAAATCACCCGCCGTCCAGTTTGTCGTTTCTGATAAGGTCAAGCCACCCGTGCACCCAGTACGTTTCATCCTAGATTAAGTTCATCCGCACCAGACTCATGGTGAAATCCACTCAAGCATGTCTATACGAATGGCCATGTACGCATCCCTCCTTTTCGATGTCGTTATGCCCCGGCATCTAACC